>JAVJIF010025413.1:0-23537 GCA_038442645.1 Agave tequilana | reverse complement strand
TTATTATTTGTAGTCCAATTCCATAGTTGTTTCGCTTTGTTTGGTTAGGAATTGGAGAAGACGGCTAAAGAAGCATCCTATGAGAGTGGTTCTTTTGTAGTAAAGAACATTCATAATGTTCATCACATGAAAATTGATATGGTGAAGTTTGATGACACAAACAATTTGGATGTGGAGACCTAGGTATTAAATGCGCAGAATTGAAGAATACTCTTGAGCTCAAGAGAGATTGACGGAAATAGATGAGAAGGTTTGGAAGAAGATGAATCGGACAAACGTGTGGCATCATTAGGTCTTGCTTGAAGCAGGATCTAAAGTATGATGTGATGAATGAGATTTCTGCGAAGAAGATTTGGAAGACTCTCGCGAGCAAGTACTTGACGAAGAGCGTCGAGAACCGCTTGTTTTTGAAGAGAGACTTTACCGTTTTCAGTTGAAGAGAGGAACTTTCATTAGTGAATCACACTAACATCTGCATGAAGTTTCTCGCGAAATGTAGTGATCGAGGATGAAGACAAAGCGTTGATGATGTTGAGTTCTCTCCCTGATGAGGGATATGAGATCTTTGTGCTTATTTTGATCAATGAGAGAACATTCCTTAGCTTCAATGAGGTAACCACTGTCCTTGTGAACCTTGAATTGAGGAGGAAAGACAAAGAGTGTTCTTCTAGTGACACATCGACAGAGGTATTAGCCGCGAGAGAAGTAATCTAAATCGTAGAAGAGAAAATCAGCAAAGATCCAATTAGAACCCATGATTGGTAATAGCAAATTGGAAAAAGATCAGTGTGCCTTCTGTAAAGAGAAAGGACACTGGATCCAAGACTCAATAAGTCGAAAAAAGAGTCACGATCAGAGGCCAACATCATGAAGTCGGATGGTAATGATTCTGACTCTTCTTACTTTTCACTTTTATCACACCATCAGGTTGTTGTTCAGATGCATCTGAGTGGGTTTGATACATGCTTTACGTACTACAGTTGTCTCAGAAGAGAGTTGTTTGCTAGCTTTGAGGGCTGGATGGCAGTTTGATGTCCATGGGAGACTATCACACATGCCGTTAGTTGGAAGTGGATTCTTCGTATCAAGATGTGTGATGGAATGAGAGAGTTAAAGGATATGAGATATATTCTTCATATGACGAAGAACTTGATCTCAGTTAGAGCTTTGGAATCAGAGGGCCTCAGAAGGACTCTTGGAGAAGGCGTTCTAAAAATGTCTAGCGGCTCATTGATTGTTCTGAAGGGCATTAGATGCAACATGTACTATTTGTTGGGTAGTGCAGTTACTGGATTGCCATCTTCAGAATAGTTGGATAGCGATTCTACCAGATTATGGCATAGAGGGCTTGGACAAGTTGGCTTGAAGTCAGATCAAGCATTGGAAGGTGCATTGACATGCCATAGCACGTGACAGTTGTGTTTTGGATAAGAAAAAGGTGAAATTCGGCACCGTTGCTCACCATTTGCATGGTCTTCTTGAGTTGATTACGTGAATGTTTAGGATCCTACCAAGACTGTATCACTTGGAGGCTATCAGTACTTTGTCTCTATTGTAGATAATTATTCTAGGCGTTGTTGGGTATAACCTATGAGACAAAGAGTCAAGTCTCAGAGTTGTTAGTGAAGTGGAGGAAGCTGATGGAAGATCAGACGGGTAGGAAGATCAAGGTGCTCCGGCATGATCATATTGAATAGTACAAGGATCCTTTCTTGCAATCTGGCCAGAATAATGGTATTGTGACCCACTTCACAAATGGAAAAGTTGGTGTAGCCAAAGAGATGAACTGTGCCTTCCTGGAGAAGGTTCAGTGTTGTTTGTCTAATGCATCATTAAACAAATCATTTTGGGCTGAGGAGATTTGTGTATGCTAGTCATCTTTTGAATAGGCTACCGATGACTGCGATCAGAGGTAAAACTCGTTGGAGATTTAGTCAGGTGGAGCTGCTCGTGACCATGATTCGCTTAGAGTATTTAGTTGTCTGACCTATGTTGATGTCAAGAAAGACATGTTGGACTTTAAAGTAAACAAGTTGGTTGTTTTTGAGATGCAAGGTAGACTTGAAAGATTATAAGTTACGTGATCCCGAAAAACAGGAAGTTTGTCTCGAGCAGAATGTCACATTGGATGAGGTTTTGATGGTGAAGCTTACAGTCTCTCAGCAGGTGAAAACAATAAAGACCAAGTTAGTGTTATCGCAACGGGTGGAGAGTGATGCTACTCCATATTGTTCAATTGGTCAGTATCGTCTGGGATTTCATCGGTTTTGATACCGGGTGGAGATCGAGTAGCCGATATGGATACTGAACATGTTGAAAAATAGTTTAGTTACAAAAGAGAGACCAAAAGGGAATCCGTGAAAGTGGGTTGTAAAGAAGCATGGATCTAGGCTGATAAGGTTCATATGACTCAGTCTATTGAGTTCGTTGCTGCAAAGAAGTTGGTTGAGCTCGTGGAGCTCATTTGAATAAACTATGAGAGGCTTGATCCCTTGACAGGGGTACATAGACAGCTGTAATGTTGCAGCCCCGTTTGGTAGTGCAACCCGTATGAAGCTATTTGGGTTCTCGAGAATTGGCAGTGGTAAGCTGAAATTTAGACTTCACATAGAGGTGAAGAGTTATGATCTCGATGAAAATTTGATCTTGGTGAGAAGATAGTTGAGTTTGCATAAGGGAGCGTGCATCCCATTTGTTGAGCATTATGTGGTGTGCTCTACTCAGATTTGGTTGGACCTTCTTGGAGATATTTGGATTGGGTGTTCAATTAGTTGTTGAGTCATTATTGGCTCACGTTGGGTTTTTTTTCATGAGGTCATTTTTGAATGATGTTCCATTCATTGCTGAGTTGTAGACACGTGGTTGGTCGGCTCATATGGAGTTATTTCTCTTCAATAGAGTGTTGGGAAGGCATGTATGGTGCATTCTATTTTGTTGGCTGAGCTGAAAATTTTGTATAATTGCAATTGATATTAGAGTTTGGAGAGAGCTACCTGAGGGGACGATAAACTCACTTTGGATTGAATCAATCATTAGATTCATTGTGATTGTTTGTGAGTTTGGAGGGAGTGCTTGAGGCGATGACAAAACCAATTGGATTGAATAATTCATTTGGATCTGGATTGAATCAATCATTTGGATCTGGGCGGCCGACTGAAGTACTCAGGAGTTGAAATTGGTCGATCGCTCGGTCGACCGATGTTGTACGAGAGAGAAAACCCAGTGGGGCGGTCAACCGACCCAACTCTCTGAGATCAATAGAGAGTTAGGACTTGGATCCTGGTCGATCGGGCTAAACTCTGAGAATTAACAGAGGCTTGGGGGTTTGCGCGGTCGACTGATAGTCAGATCGCGGTTAACCGCCAGCTGGTCGCCGACCGTCGGATCTGAGCAGCGTTCTGGACCCGATCTGCACTGTTAGGGGGTGTTTTTCTTCTCTTTATAAATAGAGGATTGAAACCAGTTGGTGTATGATCTTACTGAGTGAGATTTGAGTTCTTGAGTGAAACAATTGTAATTCTTCTTATATATCTTGTGTTAATCATCAATATATCTCTCTCTTCTGTCTCGGGGGACGTAGGCATCTTGCCGAATCTCGTAAATTTTGGTCTCCATCTTTGTTGTATGTTGTTTGTGATCTCAAGTTTGTGCTCTTTGGCTGGTCAAGGTCCCAACATTAGGTTAGTTTTTTAAGGTCCCGAGGGAGGATCGTTTGAGTTCGTTTCAGATCCCAAGGAGGATCATTTGAGTTCATTTTGAGGTCCCCAGAAAGGATCTTTGAGTTCATTTCAGATCTAGGGATATTTTGTCGTTTGAGGTCCCGATGGAGGATTGTTTGAGTTCGTTTCAGATCTCAAGAGGATATAGTTTGAGTCGTTTCAGATCCAAGGAGGATCGTTTGAGTTTGTTTGAGGTCCAGAGGGAGGATCATTTAAGTTTGTTTCATATCTCAAGGGAAGATTGTTTGAGTTCATTTGAGATCCCGAGAGGATTGTTTTGAGTTTGGTTGAGGTCCCGAGGGAGGATCTTTGATTTTATTTCAGATCCAGGGGAGGATCGTCGATATTTGTCATCAGTTCGGTATCAGCATCAACAATTCAGTATTTACATCAGCAATAAGTACTTCGGCACCATGAATTCAATTATATAGACTAGCATAAATTTTTGTTTATTAGTATTTTGTTAGGCAAACTCTCAATGTCATACCACACCATTATGAGTTTGAGAGGGGAGTTGATATATTAAGTATTTAATTATTGAGTTCTAACAAGATTTGAAATCTTATAGAGTTTTAGAAGTATTACTAGTCATAGTTTGAAAGATTTGATCTTGTATGGGTCTATATAAAGAGGGGATTACTCATAACTTTGTGTAATTGCATTTTTGTAACTCTTCTCAATATCAATAAATTTTTGTAGTATTTTATAGTTTAACACAATCTAGAGCACAAAACACACTCAATATGAGTAGGTGGGCTGAACAAGTGTATGTTCTAGACATGTGAACTTTTGATGTTGAACTAGTTAACCCAAAACTTAATCTAAATCAAAATGAGCATTATCAATCTAAAGTTGAATTAAGATTCTAATCAGAATTATGTAAAAATATCTAATTATGACTAATTTTGATAAGTTGAAGTTAAAGGGAGATAAATTACTAATTAGGAATAATACTTTTCTCTCTTTTTTCCCTCGGTTTTTATTTTGTAAGGTTTCGGCATATTTCATCCAAAACTTATCGAAACTGTTTGGAAAACTTACTGATATTTGAATGCATATTTGCGCGGAAACTTTGCAAAACCGAAACTTTTTGTCAGTTTCAAATTAGTACTGACCGAAACCGAGATGCTATGTTGCACGGGCATGGCTATACTCAATAGACACAACACAAGGACACGTTACAAATTCTTAAAAATACACACAATATTGTGTCCAACACGTGTGTTTAGATACGTTTTGAATACTACACGGCTCCATGATAGAAATATTTGTGCTACATAACTGAGACGAAAGGCCGAAATCGAGACGAAACTGGCGAAACCTCAAAACTTGATTTAATTGGTACTTTTATGTAGAGATCTCTTCAATATTACTCTCTATTCCTGTTTGTAAGGGGAAAAATCTGATGTTATATGAAACATCCAAGAATTATAAAGGGCGTATAATTATAATTGTTTTTATCAAAGTCTATAAAGCATTCGCAAGTCACCCATGCCCAACTCGTGTACTTATGCTCCATGCAAGCGGAACACACCTAAACTCATGGGCAACAATGTTTCCGAGCTACCACATTTCACACATGCTGCTGAAGATCATTGGGTAAATTCTTCAGTCTACATGTTCAAGCAAGAGAGAACACAATATGGATGAGTGTCAGACACACCTAGCCTAGTCCAAGCTAAAAAAATTTGATCCTTTTTATGTTAAAATGTAAGATGGGTGTTGTTTCCCTAATTGGGTAAAAGAGATCAAATTGATTTAGATTGTGATCTATTTATTTAGTAACTAATAGTTAAGAAAACTTATTGAGTCACCATACCTCATCACTGCCCTTTCTCGAGTTTCATATGCAATATGAGGCAATCAATAAGACTGGTTCCTTGTCACCGGCTGCTAATGACTGACAAAAATAGATGACATGAAGGAAGCAAATTAGTTTGTCTTACTTTGTTTAGTTAACTGATTAATTTTGTTCTAATTAAAGTTATATAGTTAGTTACGTGTTATGTTTGTGCCCCCTTTTTGCAAATTTGCCATATCCCACGTTATATCTGTCTGTGGAAGAAGTTTCAGTGTAGGCTTGATATAATCTGCTTAGGATTAGAGAATTCTTTGTCTTTGTATGTCATTATTTATCAAAGAATAACTTTGATGTAATACATGATCGCATCACCTTCGAATATAAATAAAAAAGAAAAAACTAGGGTTACAAGAGAAATAAAATGAAAAGAGAAATTAGGGGGAGAAAGAAGAACCATATAACTTTAGGTTTTGCACCCCTTATGCGGGCGGGCTTCGCACCCCTTGCACCATGGGCTTTGCGCACCCAAAACTCAAGAGCACTCTCAAGAGAATGTAACTGAAAAAATTTTAATTATTCATTGTTTACTCATAAAGAATATGGGTCTTTTATAAACTTTACAAGTACTCAGTATAATTGATGTGGTACTAAAAGTAAAATAGACAAAATATGACATCTCAAAATAAACTAAGACATGAAAAGACAACTGCAACTAGTGTGATGTCCTCATCATTTCCCTCGGTGTGGGAGAAACTCGACCCTGTCAAGGGAGGGTCCTACGAAGTGTCTCAGTCGGGCCAAGGTGGTGGTCGTGGCAGCAGTATGGGTACATCATGTCGAGACCATGGTGGCAAAGGAGGAGCTGATTTCTATGACGGATCGGCTGTGAAAGATAGCAACTCGATCAAGACACAGAGAGTAGAGTAAGACACATCATCCCTGTTGAAAATGGAGCTGATATTAGAATCCCATGGGCTATCCAACTTGTAAGCAATGGAAGCAATCCTCTTCAGAGTCCTATCGAAATCTTTACACAAAGCAGGCAACTTCCTCGCAGCCTCAGGATGACTCGTAACCATCACCTTATATCAACTGCGAATTTCTGCAAAATACTATATGGGTATGCAATAAATTTATAGGTGTCATTGCAAATTGTTATCAACCTAGTGATATCATCAATATGTGCAACAGGCAGATGCAAAGCAGTAGGTTTCTAGGTATAACTCTAACGATGGGGAGATGAGAGATATGACATGACTAGAAGGACACACATCTAACGATGGAGGTATAGGGGACTCGGACATAAACTCTAAATAACCCAAAAAGAAGTATTAGAAACCATCTGCTGGACCTTGAAAAGAAATTCAGGTGACTCCCAAAAAGATAAATTGATAGGAACAACCATATAAAAACTATATCAGCACAAGAAGACTCGAATGACTGACTAGGCACAGTGGGTGTATTAGGCTCAACTATCTCATCTACGTCATCATTGACACTATCAGAAAACATGTGGATTTCATCAATAAACAGTTTATCGGAATCAACTGTTATGTCTTCAATATATTAACAGTCTTAGAAGGAAATTGGACATCCTCAACAACCTTCGAGTCGTCAACTTCATCAGTGGACACAATTCTAGCATATGACTCTCGAGGGGCACTGATAATCATATTGTCTTTATCCTTACATTTACAACACCTGGCCTTGGCATTAACTAGCGTTTTGAAAATTAAATTCAACCTTTAATGCACATCAAAGGCCTCTTCAACAGTGTCTAAGTTATATGGTTAGTAATTATAGCACGTTTAATTTAGGTTTGTAAACCCCAAATAAACCTAATTACAGTCTCAGAAGGGTGCTCTCTCACTTCACTGTGATGGGTTAAGTTTTTTAAATATGACAATGTAATTATGAACGGACATATGACCCTGATGGAGGTTGTGTAGCTGGTCTAAGTGGGGATCAGTATAATTTTGACTAGTCATGATGACTCAAGCAAACAAGCAGATGCAGTGGAGAACCCTAAAGTCAAGTAAACTAAATGTATGAAAAGCGATAAATACTGATGCAACCACTAGATCAAAGTAACTAGCATTTCAACCAACAAATTATAGCAATCCAAATAGTAGTTGCAAGTAATCTAACAGTTAACGATTCAAGTCAAGTTAGGATATCACCTGAGGGTGAGTCGTTCACGCCCAGACGCAAAAATTTCTGTACAACTCTTTGGAGAAATACCCACACTGTAGAGAATAAAATCACCCACAAAGTCCTGAAATAAGTAGTATGAAAGGAAGAAAGATGTCTCGAACTGGCTCAAATCGGAATGAAAAAGAGGGCCCGAAATACTGCTCTTCTGTTGCACGAACAGTACCGGCTCCAGACAGAGACTTGAAGAGTCAGATTTGCTCAAAAAAAAAGCTACAAAAATTTACACGTAACTCTGGGACTCAGCTACCTACCTACTGCTTCAGATGGGACTCGATTCGGACTTTAAACAGGCCTGAAACGAGCTTCTAAATGGACGAATTTTGGGGTTTTGTGGAAATGAACAGTAACTGGAGGTTACTGTTCACGTAAATAGTAACAGTAACCGAGTGGTTACTGTTCACAGGAACAGTAATCAGGCGGGTGAACAGTAACCGATAGTTTTTTTTGCCTCTGTTTTTCTTTTTTTTCTGGTTTTTTTTTTTGCCTCTCTGTTTTCCTCTGTTTTTTCTTTCTTTTTTTTTCAAAGTAGATCTAGATCTAGGATTTGGGGAAGAGAAGAAATCAAAGGGGATTGGGACCAAAACTCTGATACCAAATTGATGTAATATAGGATCGCAATCACCTTCGAATACAAATAAAAAGGAAAAAATTAGGGTTTTACAAGAAATAAAATGAAAAGAAAGATTAGGGTTGGAGAAAGAACCAGATAACTTTGGGCTTCGCACCTCTTACGCGGGCTTCACACCGCTGCACCAAGGGCTTCGCACCCAAAACTCAAGAGCACTCTCAAGAGAATTAATTGGAAAAAGTTTTAATTATTCATTGTCTAGTCATAAAGAAGTCGGGGTGGGGGGGGGGGGGGGGGGGGAGGGCTTTTATAGGCTTTACAAGAGTCTACTTCTCATATATAACCGATGTGCTACTAAAAACAAAATAGACAAAACATGACATATCAAATAAACTAAGACATGAAAAGACAACTGCAATTGGTGTGATGTCCTCATCAAACTTAAAGTTGGAAGCGGGACTCTTCGATGAGCGGGGTCTCACAGTCCCGTGGGTGTGGAATTTCACAAAGGAACTATAGAAGGGGTCAGTCAGGACACTGTAACTATAATCAGATTGGGAGATATAAATATTAATTTTGTGTTTGGTGTATTGGCTCAGCATGGTTTTTTTTAGGGACTTTAGTTAGTAAACCGGCTCCACTGACTTGTACCTTGCGGAACCAAACACCTGAAACTAGAATCTCAGTCCTCTAAGTTTGGGAACCTCTTCATTTATTGTTTCTGCTGCAATGGACCATTAAATGAAACTCGCAATGAAACTGACATTTTATCTCAATATAGTATCATATGTTCGATCTGTGACTTTATTCAAATAATCGGCACTTTTCTCTTTCCAAGAATATTAATGTTGTTCATGAGACATTATTTACGTGTTGATGACTGTTATTGAGTAGTCATGCAGAAGCCTTATCTTAGTGCACGCTAGAGTTAACTCCACATATTTATTTGATTTTCTTTTCAACTCTTTTATCTTGTATATCTTACCTATTTAGCAGTGAATCAGTAAGAGATGTTAATTTCACATTCCATAATTCTTTGAATGGTCTACTGATAAAGAGAACAATTTAAAAATAAACTATAGTGGTAACAATTAGATTAGATTTGATGACCTGTTTTATTTTGGAGGATTTCTCCTGGATTTAAGTTAGTTTTAAGATAGAAACCAACAAAGGACCTAAACAAAGGGTTAAGTTGGTTAATTTATGATGTATGTATGTGCAGAGAAGAAAGGAAATAATCTTTTCAGTCAAAGCACCATCTGTTATCATGATATTACAGGAAAGACAGGAAAACAATATTTATGTGCGCATTCCGGTTTTTTCTGAAAACATATTATTTGACACTTATATGTTCGCTCCACTTCCATCAAAATTTCATGCAGTTATCAGCTTGATTTCCAGTCATTGGAAAAAAGGCTTAGCATTCAACAGTGTAAATTCATAAAGAAATCTGTTTTCTTTGATAATGTTGTGCTCATTTTCTGTGATTATTTTAGTCAACTTTTTTTTCTTTCTATGATTTTTGTTACTTTTGTTTTGCTTAGAATAATTCTATGAACTAGATACGATTATGAGTTTCTGGCAGTTGCGCTTACCTTCTAGGAAATGATGGCAAGCTCAGGATCATTGACTGAAAGGGCCAGTGCTGCCGATTTGATTCAACGTAGACAGCGGTCTGAATTTTTATGTAAAAATCTGAATACTATTATCTTACTAGCTTCAGTTTCAAGTTCGTTTTGACAGTCAATGCTGTTTTATAGTATGGGTAGTCACTGAACATACAGTTGATGCTTTAATTTTCTGTTACAGCAAATATCAAAGACACCCTTTCTACAGCCATAAAGGTATAACTACTCTCTTTTCTCTGAAAGAGAATTTAAAAGTAGTTCTTTTATCTCATTGGATTTGTCATGTTAGTTATGAAGTCTTGTAACACTTTCATGCCCTTCTGAAGGGAAATCCAGAGCTTCTACCAACCATTCTGACCCTAGCACTAAATGACGCATGACTTATGACAAGGTCAGCTTACAAGCGTTAGAAGTCTCCATACAGTTGTCTAGTTTTATGAATACGCTGTTCCTAATTATTAATCTTTTTCTGATTCTGGAATTAATTATTCACTTGTAGGCTACGAAATCTGGGGGGCCAAATGGATCAATCCGATTAAGGTATTTTGATGTGTTCACAGGTTCAAATTATCCATGAAATACCGTTTCAAGTGTCATCACATGCAGGGTGTGTTCCTTTAAAGCAATCTAACCAGTTCTCTTTTCCTTTTATCTTTACCAATGAAGTGCGGAGATAAGCAGACCTGAAAATAGTGGGCTTTCTGCTGCTTTAAATCTCTTAACAGAAGCGAAGAGGGAAATTGATTCTTACTCCAAAGGAGGACCTATTGCATTTGCAGATCTCATTCAGTATGGGGGTAATGTACTTGTCTACTGCTATGTTTTTCGGAATATCTTTTTGGTCTACATAGATCAGGGTCTGCACTGATTATCGGCACAATGCTTTTCATTATCTGAAGCACTTTTATAATAGTATATACAACTGCTCAATTTTTCAATATACTTGACCCAAATTGCAGTATCTATGCCCCAGCATATTCGATATGTCAAAGCTGATGTGATTAACTTACATGTCAGTGAGCCATTGAAATCAATATGAAAAATAAAATAAAGCTTCAATCATACACTTATTGCATAGTCTCCATTGCCTTAGCATATCCTCTTTTTTATTTGGTATGTTATGAAAATATTTTCCTTTGCATTGGAGTATCATCTGGAATGAAAGCCTTGTAAGCAACATTTGATATATTACCAGTTACATTCATTTTATGGTTCCAGTTCATTGAGAACATCACTGAGCTTACTGAAATTTTAATCACAACGTACTAAATTTTGAGACAAATCCAGTAAAGTGCACTTTTAATGTTCTGGTTTATTTCTCTTAATGTAGCACAAGCTGCTGTGAAGAAAACCTTCATTGATTCTGCGATTCGCAAATGTGGTGGGAATGAAGAGAAAGGAAGGATATTATATACAGCATATGGTTCAACTGGCCAGGTTTGTTCTAAATGATTGTGTGCTTAACCATGTTTCTGTTTGTAATCTGTGGTATCTGTTTTGAGTTAGTCAATACAACATTGCTGTATTGTGAATAGAGCAGCAACCAACTATGAAACTTTTTAGCCAGTGAGGGTTGGTTCACTAGTAATAGGGTGGTAGTGGATTGTGGGGAGCATCGGGTTCAAGTACAGCGGGTTCAAGTACAGCTACAACCTATGTATAAAAAAACACTATGAAACATTTTTTTTTGATTAGCTCAGATTATAAAACGGCAGATTGAGGCAGACTGATTCATTTTAGGTCTGGGAAATGGTAGTTTCATTATGTTATGCGTTTACCGCGACCCCACTCTCAAGAAAGAAAATGAAAAGGAAAAGTCCCCTACCTTTCTTCATATGGTATCATGGGCATGCTAAGCACTTATGATGCGGACATCATGAAGCCCAATTCAAAAGCTTGGAAAGTGTACCGAAGGAGACCCAAAAATATCATGGCAATCTGGTTCTAGAAGGAGTTATAAAATCAGAGTAATATAGGATTTTTAGTTTCTATTTCTGATATTTTTTTGTTTTTTAGTAAATCTGATTTGTAGTAAGATTACTGGTTTTTGTAACACCCCGTTCCCAGAATACGTACTCAGATACGTATTCTGATTTTCAATCGTACTTTTTTGACTTATCTCCCGGTATTTGTTTTTATTTGTGATTATCTTTACACTACTTGGTATCAGATCCGGATTTTTAGATTCATAATCAATCCTAGTCTGAATCGGGGACCTGATCCCATTGTACTGATTGATTTGATCTTTCTGGTAGTCAAATTTGATCGGTTTTAGTTTCAAACACTGTTTTCTAATATTTTAGATTTTTCATGATTTTCTGAAATTTTCCTGAATTATTCGGCAAAATCTTCAAAATCAGTATCGACTGGTATCGCCGATCGATTCTCGGATTTTTATTTTACAAACGGAGTTGAATTTCTAAAATTCACTTTCACATTATTTTTAGGATCACATTTTCTGTTTTAGTGCATTTTTGGAGATTTTCTGAATTTATCAAAACTCGATCGGATTTGGTGTCGGCCAGTATTACGGTTGATTTCAGGATTTTTAATTTGAAAAGGGATTGAATTTCTGAAAATCGATTTCATATTGTTTCTCAGAGCAATGTTTTCTACCTCTAGATATTTTTTGGAGATTTTTTGGATTAGTCAATATTTTTCCGATAATTAAATAATATATTTATTTTGGAATCTTTCTTTTCTTTCTTTTCCTTTCTTTTCTTTCCTTGGTTTTTATCCTACCTGGGGCCCACATGGCCGCCTCCCATTAATCCTCCTCAACACATCACCTTCTCTCTTTCATTTCTCCTTCTCTTTCTCTCTCTTCTCTTTTTCTCTCTCCCTCTCTCTTTCTTTCTCCTCTCCCCTCTCTTCTACATCCTGGCCAGCGCCACCGCCCTACGTCTCCTGGCCAGAGCCAATGCCCTACGCTGGCGACCCCCTGGGCTCCCTCTCTTTTTCCTTCTCTTCTCTCTCTTCCTTTCTCTCTTTCTTTCTCTTTCTCTTTCTCTCTCTTCCTCTTTCCACCTGATCTGCCACCACCACAGCCAGATCGGCCACCGCCTCACCGCTGGTGACCCCTAGCGCCACCACCTCTCTCCTTCTTCCTTATTCTTTCTCTTTGCTTTCTCTTTTCTTTCCTTTTTTTCTTTCTTCCCTTCTCTTCTCTGGATTTGACCGCGCCGGCCAGCCCCTCCCTCTCCTTCTCTTGGATCTCTCTTCCCTCGATCTTTCTTCTCTCTTTCTCCTCTTTCTCTCTCTTATCTCTCTCTCTCTCTCTCCTCCCTCACTTTCTCTCTCTCTGTCGTGATCGCCAGCACCGGCCACCACTGGCCAGCCAGCCAGTCCCTCTCTCCTCTTCCCCCTTTCTCTCTTAGTTTCTCTCTCCGATAACTCTCTCTCTCTTTCTCTCTTCTTTCTATCTCTTGATCTCTCTCTATTTTCTCTCTACAGAATTCTCTCTCCTGGTGATGAGATGGGTGTTGCCCATGCATGTGCGCGTGTGTACGTGTTTTGAGATTTTGAGATTTGCAGTGTTTTCTGAAGATTTAGGCGAGTGTTCTCGCCTTATTTGGGTACCCTGCTTCGACGGGCGTTTTGTATTTATAACGTATTTGGGACTGTTGTATTTGTATATGTGGACACGTGTAAATGTACCGGTCTAATGTATTTGTATCGGTGTCAGTGTGTACATGTGTACTGTGGGCACGTGTTTTTTTATCGGTATGAAGAATGCCTGTAGTAGTGTAATTTTATACCTGTACATATATACTGCATGTAATGTGTTCTATTTCTGCTTTATTATTATGCATGGCTAACTCTTCGTGGTCGCTTAGCCTCCAGACTCTACATTCAGCCTCCGGGCTTCACCGTTCTACTAATAACTTAGTTGCTACTATGTTTACATGCGTGTGTTTGATACTAACACTTTTGCAGGTACCTACTCCACCTTCGAGTTTCTGCCCACTACCCGGGCTAGCTACCCAATAGGTTTTATTTCTTGCACCCTCTGGGTATCGTGGTAACTATCGGGAGTGCACCTAGACCTAATGGTCTTCTTACATCTCTTTGGGCGCTCAGACCGTCAGGTCTTTCGGCCCGCCTCGTAGGTGAGCCTAGCGCTTAGCGCTTTATCGCTAACTCTGTCTTGATGTAGTTACGTCATGGGCGCAGCTTCATCATGAGTGATGTAGAGCGGTTTACCCGCCACCACATGTGTGCGTTAGCGTGCCACGAGCAGTAACCACTCCAAACGTGATAGCTTCTAACATTGTGCGCTAGCTTTGCTCTAGCTTTACTTAGCTCCGCTTGCTTGTCCGCTTGTATCCTCGCTGACTTTATTTCTATCTTGCTCTGTCTCCGGGCTTCACCACTCCATGGACAGTCTAGTTACAAGCATGTTTATATGTATGCTCGTATGGTACTAACACTTCTGCAGGTACTTACTTGACCTTCCGGCCCTTCAGCCTTCATGCTCTCTACTTGGCCTTTCGGCCCTTCAGGGCTCTCGTCCACTTTCTCAAAAGAGGGAATGTGTTTAGACCGCCAGGTCTTTTAGCTACGCCTGGTAGGCAGACCTAGCGCTCAACGCTTTACCGCTAACTCCGTTCGAGCGTAGTTACACCGTGAGCGCGGCTTCGCCACGCGCGGTAGTATAGCATTCATATACTTGTCAATCGTGTGCGTTTAGCCGTGCTGCGAGCGATAACCATGCCGAGCGTGATAGCGTCTAGTGTTGTACGTTAATTTCGCTCCAGCTTTGTTTAGCTCCGCTTGGATGTTCGCTTGCTCTCTTGCCCGCTTGCCTGCTTGATAATTTAACCATTATTCTTTTTTTGATGGTTGCGAAGAGTTTGAAACCTGTACTTATACTATTTTTCAAAACTGTATTATTTTTTGATATGTGTATCGATCTTCTGTATCGGTACCGTTTTCCTGTATTCGTACCGATCCCCTGTATTAGTATCATTTTCTTGTATTCGTACCGATCCCTTGTATCAATATCGTTTTTTCAGTGTTATAATACTCGATAGTTGTTCATTGTGCTAATCACCTGACATGCTATTACTTGACACCTGATACCTGCATGCTATTACCTGACATTTGTATGTTATTACTTGTCACCTGCCCTCCTTAACACTTAATTTGTGATTATTATATTACGGGAATCCTGTAACTGCTATCATATATTATATACAGTGAAATGTATCCTTCGTACTCATGTACTCTTGTGCACCTAAATTCCTAAACTTGACCTGCTCCTGCTATTCCCGTAAATTGATAATTACATAATAAACTATAAAAAGAACAACTTACATTTGTAAAAGGAGAACTGATGGACTTCAAGTGGTGAATATGTTTACAGTGGTATTAGCTATGTTGGGCAACTCAAACTTTCGATTCTATCTGAGGGCCTCCAGGTGTTTCGAGAGAACCCTGGCTCGCTACCTCTTGTTACATTCCTGAATGGGCATACAATAAGACCCACCTCCTCTAGCCTTGCGACCAGTTCTGTACTCCAGCAACCGGGCATGCACGGGACTCACTGTAAACATAACTTGTTAGTTTCATCATCAGTTTCCAATAGCAACCTCAGCTTACTCATATATGAACGTATATGTGTTGGGACGCTAGGGCACATGCCTAGATATATGGGTAGGATGCTAATAAATAATTCGTCGTGTTTTGCAATTCGGGTTGTATACATTCAGATTACAGTAAAGTGAATCATAAGGTATATAAATGAGGGTTTTCTTGTTTGGATTATTCCTTCGACGTTTTTGTCTCATGAATCCGTAAATCGAGCTTGTACGATTGGCTTTGCTTGTATTCGGTTTTATCGGTTTTATGACGTTTTCTTAGTTTAGGAGACAATTTGGGTTATATGAAACCAAGATACAGTGATGTGAGATACAAGGTTTATATATGAGAGTTTCCTTTGGATTATTCCTTTGATGTACTAATCTCACGGATAAGTAATTTGGGTTATATAACTGATTTTGCCACATTTACCTTACGTCTCCTTGTCTGCTCTTATATGTCTGTGCTTACGGCATGATTTTCAATACATTCTTATGATTCAGATTTATCGATACACATATGCCTGTTTGTGCACGCCACTTGGCACTCATCTTGCCATTCGTTGGGTTGCTTCTGACGACCTTAAACCTGCATGTTCAGATCTTAGAGTTTGGACCGTGACGGACTTCCTGTTGATGAGAGTTGCGTAGCGGTAGCGCCGTGGATCAGCGACAGACCAGTCCAAAGCCCTATCCTTTTAGGCCCCTTTGCTCATCTCTCGAGTTTTCCTTTTGTAACTCGTGAGCGCTTTTTATACTGTTCATAATTGTATATCTCTTTGTTTTCTCGCATTTGCGTCTATCGATGATGTAATATTCTTGTAATATTATGTCACATCCTGTGATAACTTTGTAATTGTACTCATATGTTGGAATGCATAATACACTACGTACTTTCATACTCTGATTCTTGTCTATACTGATGCTTAGCGCATATACGTGAAGGTATTTTTGACCTGCGTATAAATGTGGCAGTAACGTCTCCGTATCCGCGGGATCAGGGCGTTAGAGTTTTCTTTTTATGTATTTCTATTTCTTTAGATTTTTAATTTCTTTTAGGAATTGGATTATGCAATCCAAATAGAAATAGGAGACACAATTTTGTAACTTATATAAAGGCCTCCGTATATTCAATTTTTCAATGAATAATCAATGGAAGTTTTTGTTCACTCTCAATTAAGTTTGATTATTGGATTTTTCGATGTTAAATTCTGTTAATGGTGGGATGTCCTAATCAGATTCAATTAGTAGTGTGATCCTCTAATTGATTTATTTATCTTTATTCTCTCTATCTCCCCTTCAAATTTATCCTCTCAAAAAAATCTTTGTCGAATCTAGCAATTTTGATCCCGTTTGCGTAAGTATCTTGACTCCTCGACGATCCTGTTTTTGTCGACTGTACATGTTCTCATCTGTGTGAATTCAGAGATCAACAAATGAGTATGTTGTAAAATTCGATGAGTTCCTCATTAGATGCAGTATCTTCAGTAAGGAAGGACAAGCTCAAATCCTTTCTAGGTTTAGAGCCGGACTTAGAAGACTTGCAAATTGAATTGTTAGTTAGAGGAGTCACTGAATTAGAGAAAGCCTACACGATAGTTCAAGATCTAGATTCCCTTAGATCTAACTATAACACTAGGAGTTTCAATTCAAAATTGAGTGTGGTTAGCATTTTCTTTTCTTCCCAGTTCAATAAGTCTAGCACCCAATCCTCCTCTCGAAAGCACGACTTCAAAGGAAACGAAGTGATGATTGTAGCAAATGTTCTGAGCAAACTTCTTCCAAATTTAGAGCCTCTACTAAGTGTTATAGATGTCAAGGTTACGGTCATATGCCGCTAACTTTCCTAGCAAAATGAAGATCACCTTTGTTAATCAAGTTCCCACACAAGCTCTCGAGTCTGATGATGAGAAAGTTACATATCACCCAGACATAAATGAAGACGACGATTCTTATTATGACCAAGAAGATTCTGCTGCTAAATGTAACTATATTCAACTTGCACCTTTAAATTACATATCTGCCGTCTGGTGTGCGTTCTCACAAGAAAAGAACTGCTGTCTTTACACATTCATTAAGATTGATGACAAGAATTGAAAAGTAATAGTGGATAGTGAAAGTTGTGTCAATGCAGTATCGTCCAAAATGATTGAGAAGATTAGATGAAAAGTTGAACCTCATTCACATCCATATAAGGTGTCATGGATCAACTCCACGGCCTTAGACGTGAAACAACGGATGTCTTGTCCCGATTAAGTTTGATGTTTATAAAGATAAGATATTGTGTGATGTGATTACAATGGATGTAGGTCAAATTATACTAGGACGATCATGACTCTACGACAATAATGTTACCATTCATAGTTAATTGAACATGTGTCGATTTGAGCATGAGGGTAAGAATATTAAATTGACACCCTACCGATCTATGCTAAAAAGCCTAAACCTAATGCACTGAAGAAGTTGAAAAGAGTTAATTTGATTAGTGCGACAGAACTTGATCAAGAACTTTAGAACAGTATTCCATGCATGAATCGAACTGCTAGAGAAGTGGTTAAGATGTCGGATAGCACTATTCCTCCGGAAGTCACTCCCTATGATTGAGGAGTTTAGTAATGTCTTCCTCGAAGACCTTTTGAATAAATTACCATCGATGCGTGACGTCTAACACGCTATCGATGTAATACCTGGATTAAGTCTGCCAAACTTGTCACATTATCTAATGAACTCAACTGAGCATGCTGAGCTCAAGAGACAAGTTGATGAACTGGTAGACAAGCGTTTCATTAGAGAAAGCATAAGCTTATGTCCGGTCCTCTCATTATTAACACCGAAGAAAAATTGATCATGGTGTATGTGCATGGATAGTAGAGCGATTAACAAGATCACAATCAAGTACCACTTTTCCATTCCGAGGTTGGATGAATGTTGGATATGATGTCTGGTGTCACAATCTTTTCTAAGATATATCTTAAAAGTGGTTATCACCAAATCCGCATTCGTCTAGGAGATGAATGAAAGATCACTTTCAAGATGAAAGATGGACTATATGAATGGATGGTTATGCCTTTTGAGTTGACCAACGCTCTGAGTACATTTATGTGATTGATAATTCAAGTACTACGACTCTTTATGAATTTTTTTTTGTAGTTTATTTTGATGATATCCTCATTTATAGCCACTCTCGTGAGCAAAATTTAGACTATTTATGTCAAGTTTGTACTGTGATGAGAAAAGAAGAATTGTTTGCTAACCTGAAGAAGTGTGTCTTTCTTGAAATAGAAGTTTATTTTTTAGGCTTTGTCGTTTCTTCGAACGGAGTTTCTGCAGATCCTGAAAAGTGAGTCATTGAGGAATAGCTAAAATCAAAGACCATCCGTGAGGTGAGAAGTTTTTATAGACTTTCTACCTTTTACCGACGGTTTATAAAAGGGTGTAACACTGTCATAGCCTCGATGATGGACTGTCTAAAGAAAGATGAGTTTGCATGGTCTAATGTTGCTGTTAAAGTGTTGCCGAGATTGAGGCAAAAATGGTCGGTGCCCCAGTCATGCATCTCCCTTATTTTTTTAAGATTTTTGAAGTAGCGTGTGATACATCTGGCATAGGTATAGGTGGAGTCTTAGCTCAAAAAGGGCATCCAATTGCTTACTTTAATGAGAAACTGAATGGCGCCAAGGAAAAGTACTTTACCGACAATAAAGAGTTCTATGCGGTAATTCAAGCATTTCCTTATTGGAGACATTATTTGTTACCGCAAGAATTTGTTCTCTTATTTGACCATAAGCTTTGAAATACATATACTTTTAAAAGAAGTTTAATGCTAGACATGATTTTTGGATTGAGTTCTTACAGGACTACACATTCACCTTACGTCACAAAGCGGGAGTTGAAAATAAAGCCGCCGATATTTTAAGCCGTCGAGTATTCTTTTTGACTAAGATGTCAACTGTAGTTAGTGGTTTTGAGAGATTGATAGTTGATTATGAGTCTTATCCTGATTTTCACGAGATATATGCGGAACTGAAAAATGAAGCAATATGAGAAGTTGATGAATTTGTTTTGCATGATGGATATTTATTTTTAGGCAGTAAGCTATGCATTCCAAGAACCTCTCTTAGAGAATTTCTTGTTTGAGAATTGCATGTCGGTGGTCTAGCTGGACAATTTGAGAATGAGAAGACCATAGAAGCTGTCGAGTATAGGTTCTATTGGCCTGGTTTGAAGCACGTTGTTGTTAAACATGTTGGTAGATGTCACATTTGTCAACTAGTTAAACAACAAAAACAAAATCATTGATTTGTACACTCCACTCCCTTTCTCGAATTATCCTTGGCAAGATGTGAATATGGATTTCGTGTTAGGTTTACTGAAAACTTTGAGAAAATATGATTCTGTTTTAATTGTCGTGGACCGTTTCTTCAAAATGGTCTTTTTTCTTTGCTTGTTCTCGAAATGCCGATGCTTCTCGGGTTGTTAAGATATTCTTTGACGGTGTTGTCAAATTACATGGTTTGCCTAAAGCTATTGTGTTCATTAGAGATGTGAAATTCACGAGTTACTTTTGGAAATACTTTGACACATGTTGGACACGAAACTGAAATTCTTTACTACTTTTTATTCCCAGACGGTCAAACTAAAGTTGTCAATAGGAGTTTAGGAAACTTGTTACGCACTCTAGTTGGTGAGCACAAGAGAAGTTGTGATCTTAAACTACCTACTGCAGAGTTTGTATACAATACAGTTGTGAATAGGACTTCAGGTAAATCATCACGAGAATTGTTTATGGTTTAGACTTAGACAGTCTATAAACCTTATTTCTATGTCCGATCATATTAAAGTATCAGATTCTGAATTATCATTTGCATCACATGTGCATAACTTACACAAGAAAGTTATAAATAAAATTGCTCAAAGTAATGCCAATTACAAGTTACGAGTTGACGTAAGAAAAAGACTTAAAACATTTAATGTTGATTATGTGATGATACAGATTTGTCTGGAACGATTTTCACCAGGAACTGTTAAGAAACTACATGCTCGTAGTTCTGATTCATTTCAGATTTTAAAGCTAAACAGCAATTCTTATGTTATTGGTCTTTCTCAAAATTTTGGTATCAGTTCTACATGCAATATTGAAGATCTAGTAGATTAAAGGGTCCTGATTTTAATCCTAACAACTCATTAGATGATGAGTTATCCCTTGAGCATATTTCTGAGAGACATTTCCTTCCATCACTTTCAAATATATTACCTAATACAGTGGATCAGATTGATAAAATTGTGAATGATGAAATTATCACCATCAAAGATGGCGAGACTCGAAAGTATTTAATTCGATGGAAAGAAATGCCACCAATAGATGATTCATGGATAGATCGAAGTGAGCTGCAAAAGATTGATCCTGATATATTGGAACAATATGAGAGTTCTTCCTTAAACTTAACGGAATCGAGTTTTTTCATCCTAGGGAGAATGATGTGGACATCATGAAGCCGAAACCCTTCAAAGCCCAATTTATAAGCTTGAAAAGTGTACCGAAGGAGACCCAATAATATCATGGCAATTGGTTCTAAGAGTTGTAAAATCAGAACAATATTAGGATTTCTAGTTCTATTTCTTGTATTTTTGTTTTTAGTAATTTGATTTGTAGTAGAATTACTATTTATTTATGTATTTTTCTCTTTCTTTTAGACTATTAATTTTTTTCAGGAGTTGAATTATGTAATCCAAATAGAATTAGGAGATATAATTTTGTAGCTTATTTAAAGGCCCATGTATTTATTTTTTCAATGAACAATCAATGGAAGTTTTTCTTAATTGAGTTTGATTATTGGATTTTTTCGATCCTAAACTCTGTTAGTGGAGTGATGCCTTAATCAGACTCAATTAGTATTGCTATCCTCTAATTGATTTATCTATCTCTATTATCTCTCTTTCTCCCTTCAAATTTCTTCCTCAAAAATAAATCTTCGCCGAATCCAACAACTTCAACTTCATTTGCATAAGTGTGTCGACTCCTCGACGATCATATTTTCGTCGACTGTACATATTCTCATCTGTGTGAATTCAGAGATCAATTCATAATCAACAAGTTAAGATCAAATTTACAATCATCTCAGGTATTTTTCTTTTTATATCAACTTTTTAATTACAAGTCTAGATATATATCATCTAGTCTGTTATCTATTCTGATGTGCTGTCTACATTAAAAATAAGTGAGCGAATATGCTTCTTTCTTATGATTGCCTTCTTTATTGCGTATAGAACTCGTTTACCTACATAATCATAAATCTAATTAGTAATTTAATTTCTGACATTAATTACACAAAGCATGCCAAAAAAATCACAACTGATATTATCTGTTTTAACTAGTTTTCCTACCAACGGTCTTCTTGTGGAGAAACGTCTATTTGAGTTGTTTTATCTTTTCTTCCGCCCCGTACACGTTTCACCTCAACTTATTTATAGAAGACTTTGTATTCAAGTTTTTTTTAATTGTTGGCAATCAACACCTCAACGGTGTTTAAACCTATTTATTCTTCATTATCTTGCATCATGTTGATTTGTGGAATTGTTATGGCCTAAGTAGGAAGGAGAAAGTTATTTGACATAATCTGTCATTTGACATTTTGCTGGGTTGATGCGTTTATTTTATAAAATTATTATAATAAAAGCCATTTTTTATTATAATAGTTTATGGTTATTTATTATAAGCCTTTTAAACTGTTTTCATTATAATAATATTTGTCCATAGTGTGCATGAACTAGGAGATGTGTTTGTCTAGTATATGTCTCATGAACTAAGAGCTTATGGATGTTAACTTTTAAAAAAAAAATAAAGTGTTTGTCTACCTATGATGATATGATTATGACATATTGCAATTTTATCCATGTCGCAGTGGGGCTTATTTGATAGACAATTTGGACGAACCGACTCCCAAGATCCTGACCCAGAGGGGCGGATCCGCAGTGGGAGAAAGCTTCCATCCAGGAAATGAAAGATAAGTTCTCTGCTATCGGATTAGGGCCCCGCCAGGTACACCCTTGTCACTTTTAAGTGGCTTGATTATTGCAGAATCTTTCTCGATAACCATCTGTATACTACTTGAAAACTTTTAAAAACTTTATTAAGGGATCAAGTTAAGAAATAAACCGAAACTAAACCTTCAACAAGTGTAATCTTGAATATTAACCAAATGTCTGCTTCATTGAGTTGGTGCTAACTCCCTAATGAGAACAGGCAAAAGAGTGGCCTAAAATGACTAATGATTCCTAGTAGGGTTCACACTATAGGAGACCTAGCTTACTGGTTTGTAGTTTAGTCTTATGTGACCAATAAGCGTTACTCTGGTTTCCATGAAGATGGGAAGCTTGATAAATCAGTTCTTACAAAAATTATTTGCCAACAATTCCAAATCATAAGTGTCATGTGATACCCAAATAGATTTCTGTTGTTCTACTGTTAATGTGATATCCATAAATTGTATTACCTAGGGTTTTGGTTATGAATTAGCAATCATTTTCTTATTATCATTATCTTACTTTCCATTATCCAGACATCTTCATTTCATAACAAATTGAGGAGTTAAAAGTATAAGGATTGTATCAAAACACTTCTGAACTTGGTATATACCATTCCAGAATTCCTGTGCCTACCTGGATTTTTGCTTGGCAATTAGCAATGCATTTTCTTGTTATTCTGCCATTTACCAAGAGCACTTCACTTTTTAAGTAATGAGGTCTTCTTTTCTTTTCTTTTCTTCTTCTTCTTCTTCTTCTTCTTCTTCTTCTTTTTGCTTTTTTCCGTTGTGTGGTTTTCTCCTTGTTCCTTTGTATTATTTGTGTGAGAGCGTGCATGAAGATGTGCACGGATCTGTGTGTCTTGTGGCCAGTAATTCCAGCTTCCAATTCAGTGTTTAATAACTTCTGTGACTCCATGATCTCCAAGCAACCTCTGCAATTTATTATCCAAAAGTTGACACTCTATCTCCTATTTCACGATGCTCTTAGCTTTCATATCTATTA
>JAVJIF010025412.1:0-52654 GCA_038442645.1 Agave tequilana | reverse complement strand
TGGTGGGACAGGAAAAGGAGGATGTGAATCTAAATCAGGGAATGAAAATTGTGGACAGGGTGGTTGAAAATTTGACTCATGGGAGATGAATCCCCATTGACACTGTGAAGGGTTGAAATTATTTTGAAAATTATGGTCATAAGATTGGGGTATGAGTCATATTGAGTCAAATAATCCCATCCGGTCTATATGATTGGTTCAAGTTGTACATATCTGGGTTGAAATTATCCGAGTCAAATGAGTCGGGGTGAATATAGATTCATATTAGGATTGAAAAAATTGTTGTTATTGAAATCCATATAACAATTTACAAGAAAGGAAAACAAACAAAACAAATAAATAAAGAAAAAGAAAAAGAAAACAAGCTTATACTAGGGTGACTTAGACCTAGAGGCTCCTAACTGGTTATACTGTCCACGGGGGGTACATTGTCGGAATCTGACCACAAGTTAATCGGCTAAGTAGGGGCAAGATCAGTGGGAGGTATCCGTACCGAAGCAACAGTCCTAATTATACCAAACTACTGTTCTTCGAGGTTTCGCTTCTCAATCCCAACCTTAGATACCGATTTAATAAGAATCAACTTCTAACAACTTTCCCGTTAGGTCAATCTCTTAAATGAGTCCGAGATATCCCTACGGGCTAACATTTATCAATTTTTATTAAGGTTTGGGTTGTGTAAGTGGGGAGGTGATTTTTGGCTAAGGAAGAGTAATGACTTTCCCACCTTATGTTGTATTAGGTTTTGCCCTTAAGTTGAATTCGTGCAAGTATGCAATATAGATAATAATGAACACAGAAAGAGAGAAAATTACCTATGTTTTTGTTCTAACTATATGCTATGCAATATGTACACATCCGTCAAGATCACAACATAGAAGAATAAATACAGTATATTGGAATTGAAATCGACAGGTGCCTAGATGCAAATATCTAAACCGTTTTAAATATCCAATTATTGTATTTTAGTTCTTAAAATTATTACAGTACACATGTAATATGAGTAAAAACTAGCAGTAGAATATAAGAATATATAAGAATTTACCCAACCACACAAAACAAGTATTGACTTCTGCAATGCTAAAACTTTAACCTGCACACAAAAAATAAAGAAGAAAAGTTAACAGAAACGTGAAATCAAACTGTTCCCATCCCTGGCAACGGGGCCAAAATTTAATCGGGGAAAACCACGCATGAAAAGTGTATGCTTTGAAATCAATAGTTAAAAGTGCATGCTTTGACTTTCTTGATACTTCCGTTATAGCATAGAGGCTAGATGGGTCGAATCTATAGGGACGAAAAGTGATAGAAGCTTTCTGGAATGTTAATGTTTGTGTTATGTGTTCTTTAATGTTTGAAAGAATGAAAAGAAGAGAAAACAAGAAATGAAAAGAGAAGGATACAGTGAAAACAAAGAAGTGGGAAATATAGAGAAAATAGTATTTGCGATTTTTGATATATTTCTAAAATAAAGTAAAAAAGGAAAAGAAAACTCATAACTACTAACTACTAATAGCTCTACTAACCATGCTAATCTCTTAGTGATAGTTGCCTCACATGTATCCTTGCCATCACTTGTCCTTGGTTCAAGAGCATTTCAAAGCATGACCCATACGATAACTTTCACATCCAAACTCAACAACATGTGCAAGCTACACTTAAACCATCAAAACTAAATAAGAGTACGCATGGAGTAAGTAATATTAGCTTGTTAGAGAGTTAGGATGTTAGAGTGTTAGAATCCATCATCATGAGTGTAATACCCCTTTTCCAGAATACGTACTTAGTTGCGTATTCAGCTTTTCGATCGTATTTTTTTGATTTACTTCCTGTATTTGACCGATTTCAATTTCAAATATCATTTTCTAATATATTAGATTTTATATGATTTTCTGGATTTTTTCTGAATTAAAATGAATTTCTTCAAAACCGGTGTCGACCAGTGTCACTGATCGATTTCCGAATTTTTATTTTCCAAACAGTTAGGAATTTCTAGAAAGTCCTTTAGGCTTTATTTCTTAGAATCCTGTTTTCTATCCAAATACTTTTTCGGAGAATTTTATGAATTTATGAAATTCTAACGAGTCGGTAGATAACTGATTCCGGGATTTTTAGTTTTAAAACTATAAAGTATTTCTTAAAAAGGGTTTCACTATTAGTCTTCATATATTATTATTGATTTTTGTGAAATTTACGAGTCGTTCCGAGATACTTGAATTTCGGACGATTTCGGTATTTTCCGAAATATTTTCCGTATCCTCGACTTAAACCCGGGAACTTGTCTTTTCATTATTTTATATCTAAGTCCAAGAGTAAATATCTTCCTTTATGAATTTCTTTCCATTTTTCCTTTTCCTTTATTTCTCTTTCTCCACAACCACAAACTTTTCCCATTTTTCCAAAAATTCAAATCTCTTCCAAAAATTCCAACTCCACATAATCTCA
Source organism: Agave tequilana (assembly GCA_038442645.1). Taxonomy (NCBI): domain Eukaryota; kingdom Viridiplantae; phylum Streptophyta; class Magnoliopsida; order Asparagales; family Asparagaceae; genus Agave; species Agave tequilana. The sequence goes on along the minus strand of JAVJIF010025412.1, from coordinate 50,209 downwards.
CCAACCCCCTCATTTAATGCACCTCTCTCTCTCACTCTCTCCCGCCAGTGGCCGGCCAAGTGAAGAGAGGGACACCCATCCCCTCTCCTATTTTGCAATAAACCCCCTCACATTTACATTATTTACATCTCCTTTACAAAATCAAATCCTATATAAGTTTTCCTTTACATTCTTTTACTCTTTTCACTTCACCAAGAGATTAGCCTTCACCATTTTCTTCTCCATCTCAAACCCTAACTCCAAAGCTCACCTAGGTTTTCATCTCCATCTCAAGCAACCATCCCTACCTTGGATTTGGATCGCATCTCTCTCTCTTCGGAAGTATCGCCAGGATCGAGTTGGTGATAGCCGTCGACAACGATCCGTTCGAACTCATATAAGCTTCACATAACCGTTCGAAGTGAGTATATTTACTCACCAAGACTTGTAAACCCCTTTGTATACATGTGTTGACAAATAATGTACACTTGTGCCATAAAAATCCCATTTTTAGACCATCAAGAACAACCACCAGAAAATCTGTTCTGTTACTGTTTTTCCCACGATTAGTCGACTTAACCTAGGGACCAGTCGACTAACCCACCTTAGTTGAAACTTAACCTTTTCTGATTTCACATTTAGTCGACTAAGCCATATTACCCGTCGACTAGACCCCCCTAGTCGACTATATTTTTAACCTAGTCGACTAATCTTTCCCTGAACCAGAAAACCCAACTCTCGGTTCCAGTCGACTCATCCAAAATATTAGTCGACTTAGGACCCCTAGTCGACTACCCATTCCTCCCTAGTCGACTCCTGTTTTCCTGAAATAAAACATCACTCTCTGTATCACAGACTTAGTCGACTTAAGTATCCGCTAGTCGACTAGTAGTTCCTGTTAGTCGACTACCCTTACAACCCTAGTCGACTAACTTTTCCTGAAACAGAATTACAAACTCTCTGGAACCCAGTTTTAGTCGACTCATCTAGACTGTTAGTCGACTTAAGACCCCTATTAGTCGACTAATCCTTCCACCTAGTCGACTAATTCTGAATGTCTGACTTAGCTGACTTCCTATTTGAATTTGGATTTTATCTTTGATACATGTGTAACATATTATTCCTGTTTATACTTCATGACTGGTATTACATGACATGTTACTTGATGGATCTCACCACTTGTTACTTCATGACTTGTTATTACATATTCTCGTTTCATGACTCGTTAAATAGTGAATATCACCTTTTATCATGCTATCTCTTAAACCAAGCATGATGCACTTGACTTTTGTATAAAATGGACCAACTTACACATGGGTCGGGGAAACAGCGGATATCGATATGTGTTCGTGTTTACAGTGGCATTAGGTATATTGTACAATTATATTTCCGGTCTGACCTGAGGGCCTCCAGGGGACCGAGGGGAGTGCTTGCTCCCTCTTCCTGATACAGTCATGACAAAGGGCATACATAAGTCCCTCCTGATAGGCCTTGCGGCTGGTTCCGTTACCAAGCAACGGAACACCCTGGACCGTGGTCCCGGGCATGCACGGGACCCACTGTAAACATAGTTCGTCGATACAACCGCTGTTTCCAATAACAACCTTGCTTTACTAGGATATGGATCTATGTGCTCTGGGACGCTGGGTCACATAGTTAGATATCACAGTAAGACAAGTAATAATAATAAGACGTTAACTGTAGATTCATTGTATTAGGATTTTATCTCTTCATGTTTTTCATACTTGTTAGTTGATATTCCTTATAACTGTTTCATCTTTCCTTATTCATGTTCCTTAGCCACTTGGCTATAGTTTGTTTTGTTTATATGTCTTGACTCCTTGGATTTGCACATTCAGATTCTGAGGCTTGGAACGAAGTGGAGCCATCCACAGAGGACCAAGCTTACCTTAGTGAGCAGGCGGATTAGTTCCAGTCCCCTCGTGCCAGACTTACCTTTTGACTCACGAGATCGTCTTTCTGCTTGTGAGCTTTTTGTATACATATTTGTATATATCTCTTTTGGACTTGGTTATGATGTAATACACATGTAATGTGTAATACTTTATAATATCCTGTGATAACTTTGTATGTGTATATCTTGAGTTGGCATAAGAATATACCACGCTTTGTGTTGTACTCTGAAATCTTGTTGTACTTTTATGCTTAGCGTATATACGTGGGGGCAATTTATGACCTACGTATATACGTCGCAGTGACGTCCCCGTATCCGTGGAATCGGGCGTTACAGGTTGGTATCAGAGCTTAGGCTCTCAAACCTAAAGTACAATCAAGCAGCAAATTACTGAAATTTGCTAATGCCAACTACAATATACAAAGTTATTAAGTCCTTCTTGATTCCTTCCTCGATTCATTCCTTTGTATCCTAAACTCCTTCCAATTGTTTTCAAATTCCAGTTTTCTATTCCTAACTCGGTATGGAGCGAAGGACGGGCCGTAACCACTCGGGGCAAGCGTCGAATGGACCCACGGGAGAGAATGTGATATTTTGAGGTCATTCAGACCATGATGGAGAACCAGCAGCAGCAGACGGAACTTCTCCGGCAAGAGTTGACAGCTCCAAAAGAACAGAGGCCGGGAACATTTCAGATTTCAGAAGGTTGCAGCCAGCTATATTCACGGGAGAAGAGAAGCCCTTGGATGCTGAACAATGGTTGACAGATACCACAGATCTGCTGAATGCAGCCAGAGTACCAAAGGAGAACCAAGTTGAGGTCGCCAAGATTCAGTTGAAAGATGTAGCCAGAACTTGGTGGCTCGCTGAGGAGGCCAGATTGGAGAAGCCTGTCACCTGGGACACGTTCTCCAAGAGTTTCTACAGCAGATTCTTCCCTGTTACTGCTCAGAAAGATATGGAAGAGCAGTTTATCAGACTCCAGCAGTGGAACAAGTCCGTGGATGAGTACGCCGCGGAGTTTCTCAGACTTAGCCGCTTTGCTCCGTACATGGTGACTGATGAGGAGAAGCGGGCTAGTAGATTCCAGCAGGGCTTGCAGATGGACATTCAGATGTTCTTGATGCCCCAGCAGCTGAAGACTTATTCAGAGGTTCTCACCATAGCTCGAGAGGTGGAGCGTGGGTTAGAGAAGAAGCAAGCCAACCAGATGAGGAACCAAGCCATGAAGAGGCCGTTTGCACCAATGGGAAGAGGAGGCCCATACAGAGCAGCAAAGGTTCAGGCAAGGCAACCATTCAGACCAGCTCCTTACCAGATGGCTCGACCAGGTCCTATCTGCAACTTTTGCCAGAAACCAGGTCATTCTCAGCAGAATTGCCGTAGGGCAAATGGATTGTGTTTGGTGTGTGGGTCCCGAGACCATGCAGTAGAGACCTGTCCACACAGGAGAATTGGGTTTGCCAACCAAGCTTTGCGGCACCTCAAGGACCGAATGGACAGAGGGCACTTCCAGGGCCACTTGGGCAGAGGAACCAAGGACCAGTGATGAGGAGAGCTCTTCCCCTTCCTCCACAGCATGTTGTTCGCCCAGTCCAGAGAGGAGCCAGGACTGCAGCAGGACGTGGTAGGGGTCAGCATATAATTTGACAGCAGAGGAGGCTGAGGCTTCAGAGGAGGTGATAACAGGTAACATCAGAGTTCATTCGAAACCTGTTTCTCGCTCTCTTCGATTCAGGTGCATCCCATTGTTATATCTCAGACCATTTTGTGGCTTTGCATTCTATACCTGTTAGATCTTTAGACCACAAATGAGAGATTAGTACAGGGAATGAGGTAGTCATATCTTCTAGAGTCTGTACTGATTGTCCGGTAGAACTTTGTGATAAGATCTTGGCCATAGATATGATCGTACTAGACACCAAGGGGTACGACGTAATCTTAGGCATGACCTGGCTCAGTCAGTACCATGCAGTTATTGATTGTAGGGAGAAGAAGATTAATTTCAGAATCCCTCGTCAACCGGAGTTCCAATTTAGTGGAGAAGTGAAGTCTACCAAGGGAAAGACTCGGATGACTACTTCGGAGGTTCAGAAGCAGAAGGTACCGGTGTGGGATGAATTCCCAGGAGTGTTTGCTGAGATCTCAGGACTGCCACCTGATAGGGTGATCGAGTTCTCCATTGACACAGTTCCAGGAGCAGCTCCTATATCCAAGGCTCCGTACAGGATGGCACCGACGGAGTTAGAGATTCTGAAGAAGCAACTGCAGGAATACTCAGACAAAGGATTGATTAGACCAAGTACTTCACCATGGGGAGCTCCAGTGCTATTGGCGAACAAGAAGGATGGTGGTAAGAGGCTTTGTATTGATTATAGAGAATTGAACAAAGTTACCATCAAGAATAAGTATCCCTTGCCCAGGATTGATGATCTGTTTGATCAGCTTCATGGAGCCCGAGTATTCTCTAAATTGGATTTACAATCGGGTTACCATCAGCTGAGGGTGAAGAAGAGGATATCCAGAAGACGGCATTCAGGACCCGTTATGGCCACTATGAGTTTCTAGTTATGCCTTTCGGAGTCACCAATGCCCCTTCAGTTTTCATGGATTTGATGAACCGAGTGTTCTCGCCCTATCTGGATCAGTTCGTTGTTGTTTTCATAGATGACATTTTGATCTATTCAAAGAACAACAGGGAGCATGCAGAACACTTGAGGATTGTGTTGCAGACTCTCCAGCAGGAGCAGCTTCATGCCAAGAGGAGCAAGTGTGAGTTCTGGTTGGACAGCATAGCCTTCCTTGGACACATGGTTTCAGCAGAAGGAATTTCAGTCGACCCCAGCAAAGTCCAGGCAGTGAAGGATTGGCCTATTCCCAGGACGGTGACTGAGATTAAGAGTTTTCTTGGGCTAGCCGGATATTACAGACGCTTTGTCCAGGATTTCTCTAGGATTGCAGCCCCGTTGACCAAGCTCACCAGAAAGGAGAGAAGTATTTATGGACAGAGGGTGTACCGCAGCATTTGAGCAATTGAAGCAGAGGCTCATTTCAGCTCCAATCTTGAAGACTCCCTCAGGGAGAGGAGGGATGGTCATATTCAGTGATGCATCAGGAAAAGGCCTGGGATGTGTACTTATGCAACATGATCATGTCATAGCATATGCATCTAGGCAACTGAAGACTCATGAGCGGAATTACCCAACTCATGACTTGGAGCTAGCAGCTGTGATATTTGCATTGAAGATCTGGAGGCATTATCTTCTGGGAGATAAGGTGTTGATATATACGGATCACAAGAGCCTCAAGTATATTTTCTCACAGAAAGAGTTGAACATGAGGCAGAGAAGGTGGCTGGAGCTGATGGCGGACTATGATATTGACTTGCAATATCATCCAGGCAAGGTCATACAGTTCCAGATGCACTGAGCAGGATACCAGAGAATAGAGTGCTTGTCCAGCTCACTCAGCAGAAGGAGTTGATTCAAGACTTCATCAGATTGGACTTGATGATAGTTCGAGGAACTGAGAAGGCAGGACAGTTCATGACTTTACAGATTCAGTCAGCATTGATAGATGAGATCAAGGAAGCTCAAAAGGGAGATCCCAGATTACAGAAATTCCGAGCTCAGGTAGAGGCTGGATTGAGGACTGATATCTGTATTCATCCAGATGGTGCTTTGTATTATGGTAGCAGGATTTGTGTTCCCCAAGGAGAAATTAGACAGAAGGTTCTAGCAGAGGCACACAGTTCAACTTATTCTATACACCCAGGGGGAACCAAGATGTATCAGGACTTGAAGAAGCATTTTTGGTGGAATGCTATGAAGAGGGAGATAGCTCAGTTTGTAGCCAAATGCTTGGTCTGCCAGCAGATAAAGATAGAGCATCAGAGGTCAGCTGAACTTCTACATCCTTTACCAAAACCCGAATGGAAGTGGGAGCACATCACCATGGATTTTGTCACGGCATTGCCTCGCAGTCCCAAAGGTAATAATGCGGTGTGGGTAATCATTGACCGTCTCACCAAGTCAGCTCACTTCATACCATTTCGGGTAGGTCAGACAACAGAGGTTCTGGCAGACAAGTACATGAAGGAGATAGTTCGTCTTCATGGAGTTCCAGTCAGTATTGTTTCAGAAAGAGACACCAGATTTAGATCTCATTTCTGGGAAAGTCTCCAAGAAAGTTTGGGAACTCGTCTGAAATTCAGTACATCATATCATCCTCAGACAGACGGACAATCTGAAAGGACTATCCAGATCCTTGAAGATATGCTGAGGGCCTGCATAATTGAGTTCAAGGGTTCCTGGAAGACCATCTTCATCTAGCTGAGTTTTCTTATAATAACAGCTATCAGGCAAGTATTAAGATGGCACCTTTTGAGGCATTGTATGGGAGAAAGTGTAGATCACCGATTTGTTGGGATGAAGTCGGTGAGAGGAGACTATTGGGGCCAGAGATCCTGATTCAGACAACAGAGAAAGTCAGAATCATCAGAGATCATCTCAGGGCAGCTCAGAGTCGGCAGAAGAGTTGGGCAGATTCACAGAGAAGGCCATTGGAGTTCCAGGCAGGAGATCATGTGTTCTTGAAGATATCACCTACCAAGGGAGTAATCCGGTTCGGTCTTCGTGGAAAGCTGAGTCCGAGATATATCGGCCCATTCGAGATTTAGAGCGAGTGGGAGATGTGTCTTACAGATTGGCCTTACCTCCATCTTTGGACGGAGTGCACAATGTTTTCCACGTATCTCAGTTGAGGAAGTATGTCAAGGATGATGTCATATTTTGGATCATTCCGAACTGGAACTGCAGCCAGATTTATCATATCAGGAGCAGCCGATGGCCATTCTAGATAGAAGTGTGAAGACACTGAAGAACAAGGCTATACCCTTAGTGTTGGTGTCTTGGAACAGGCATGCGCCAGGAGAGGCCACTTGGGAACGAGAGGACGTTATCCGAGAGCGCTATCCTCAACTCTTCTCATCTTGATTGGTAAGACTCTTTCCTTCTATTCTTCTCTACCGTTATCTTCCATCTTATCCTTCTCTATCTGTTACTTTTCCTGTTACCTTTCACCTTATGAAATTTCGAGGACGAAATTTTTGTAAGGTGGATGGATTGTAATACCCCGTTTCCAGAATACGTACTTAGTTGCGTATTCAGCTTTTCGATCGTATTTTTTTGATTTACTTCCTGTATTTGACCGATTTCAATTTCAAATATCATTTTCTAATATATTAGATTTTATATGATTTTCTAGATTTTTTCTGAATTAAAATGAATTTCTTCAAAACCGGTGTCGACCAGTGTCACTGATCGATTCCCGAATTTTTATTTTCCAAACAGTTAGGAATTTCTAGAAAGTCCTTTAGGCTTTATTTCTTAGAATCCTGTTTTCTATCCAAATACTTTTTCGGAGAATTTTATGAATTTATGAAAATTCTAACGGAGTCGGTAGATAACTGATTCCGGGATTTTTAGTTTTAAAACTATAAAGTATTTCTTAAAAAGGGTTTCACTATTAGTCTTCATATATTATTATTGATTTTTGGTGAAATTTACGAGTCGTTCCGAGATACTTGAATTTCGGACGATTTCGGTATTTTCCGAAATATTTTCCGTATCCTCGACTTAAACCGGGAACTTGTCTTTTCATTATTTTATATTCTAAGTCCAAGAGTAAATATCTTCCTTTATGAATTTCTTTCCATTTTTCCTTTTCCTTTATTTCTCTTTCTCCACAACCACAAACTTTTCCCATTTTTCCAAAATTCAAATCTCTTCCAAAAATTCCAACTCCACATAATCTCACCAACCCCCTCATTTAATGCACCTCTCTCTCTCTCTCTCCCATGGCCGGCCAAGTGGCCAAGAAGAGGGACACCCATCCCCTCTCCTATTTTGCAATAAACCCCCTCACATTTACATTATTTACATCTCCTTTACAAAAATCAAATCCTATATAAGTTTTCCTTTACATTCTTTTACTCTTTTCACTTCACCAAGAGATTAGCCTTCACCATTTTCTTCTCCATCTCAAACCCTAACTCCAAAGCTCACCTAGGTTTTCATCTCCATCTCAAGCAACCATCCCTACCTTGGATTTGGATCACATCTCTCTCTCGTCGGAAGTATCGCCAAGGATCGAGTTGGTGATAGCCGTCGACAACGATCCGTTCGAACTCATATAAGCTTCACATAACCGTTCGAAGTGAGTATATTTACTCACCAAGACTTGTAAACCCCTTTGTATACATGTGTTGACAAATAATGTACACTTGTGCCATAAAAATCCCATTTTTAGACCATCAAGAACAACCACCAGAAAATCTGTTCTGTTACTGTTTTTCCCACGATTAGTCGACTTAACCTAGGGACCAGTCGACTAACCCACCTTAGTTGAAACTTAACCTTTTCTGATTTCACAGTTTTAGTCGACTAAGCCATATTACCCGTCGACTAGACCCCCCTAGTCGACTATATTTTTAACCTAGTCGACTAATCTTTCCCTGAACCAGAAAACCAACTCTCGGTTCCAGTCGACTCATCCAAAATATTAGTCGACTTAGGACCCCTAGTCGACTACCCATTCCTCCCTAGTCGACTCCTGTTTTCCTGAAATAAAACATCAACTCTCTGTATCACAGACTTAGTCGACTTAAGTATCCGCTAGTCGACTAGTAGTTCCCTGTTAGTCGACTACCCTTACAACCCTAGTCGACTAACTTTTCCTGAAACAGAATTACAACTCTCTGGAACCCAGTTTTAGTCGACTCATCTAGACTGTTAGTCGACTTAAGACCCCTATTAGTCGACTAATCCTTCCACCTAGTCGACTAATTCTGAATGTCTGACTTAGCTGATTTCCTATTTGAATTTGGATTTTATCTTTGATACATGTGTAACATATTATTCCTGTTTATACTTCATGACTGGTATTACATGACATGTTACTTGATGGATCTCACCACTTGTTACTTCATGACTTGTTATTACATATTCTCGTTTCATGACTCGTTAAATAGTGAATATCACCTTTTATCATGCTATCTCTTAAACCAAGCATGATGCACTTGACTTTTATATAAAATGGACCACTTACACATGGGTCGGGGGAAACAAGCGGATATCGATATGTGTTCGTGTTTACAGTGGCATTAGGTATATTGTACAATTATATTTCCGGTCTGACCTGAGGGCCTCCAGGGGACCGAGGGGAGTGCTTGCTCCCTCTTCCTGATACAGTCATGACAAAGGGCATACATAAGTCCCTCCTGATAGGCCTTGCGGCTGGTTCCGTTACCAAGCAACGGAACACCCTGGACCGTGGTCTCGGGCATGCACGGGACCCACTGTAAACATAGTTCGTCGATACAACCGCTGTTTCAATAACAACCTTGCTTTACTAGGATATGGATCTATGTGCTCTGGGACGCTGGGTCACATAGTTAGATATCACAGTAAGACAAGTAATAATAATAAGACGTTAACTGTAGATTCACTGTATTAGGATTTTATCTCTTCATGCTTTTCATACTTGTTAGTTGATATTCCTTATAACTGTTTCATCTTTCCTTATTCATGTTCCTTAGCCACTTGGCTATAGTTTGTTTATTGTTATATGTCTTGACTCCTTGGATTTGCACATTCAGATTCTGAGGCTTGGAACGAAGTGGAGCCATCCACAGAGGACCAAGCTTACCTTAGTGAGCAGGCGGATTAGTTCCAGTCCCCTCGTGCCAGACTTACCTTTTGACTCACGAGATCGTCTTTCTGCTTGTGAGCTTTTTGTATACATATTTGTATATATCTCTTTTGGACTTGGTTATGATGTAATACACATGTAATGTGTAATACTTTATAATATCCTGTGATAACTTTGTATGTGTATATCTTGAGTTGGCATAAGAATATACCACGCTTTGTGTTGTACTCTGAAATCTTGTTGTACTTTTATGCTTAGCGTATATACGTGGGGGCAATTTATGACCTACGTATATACGTCGCAGTGACGTCCCCGTATCCGTGGAATCGGGGCGTTACAATGAGCCATCAATGGCTCTTGCAAGAGCAAGACCAAGTAGAGACTATTAGATTCATGTGAATTAAAGAAGTTACAAGTTAGTGGTTAGTAGTTAGTTGCCATGAGAGAAAATTTTCTAAACATGTAAAAGGGGTTAGAGAGAAGAAAACAAAGAGAGGTAAAGAGAGAACCTTTCATAGCATGTCACCTTTTATTACAAGCACTCTTACTTTCCAACCATGTACCACTCTCTATCCTATTATAAGATCTACAAGAAATGAAAAATACAAAGAGGAAGAAGAAGAACAACTAACCTAAACTACCCTAAAAAGAAGAAACTACTCTAAAACTACACTACAACTAAAGAAAAACTCCTCAAATTTCTCCTCCCTCAGTTCTGAAAATCTCAGGGCTTTTTTATATGCGAAAGGGGCACCCGGGTACAGGTACGGAGCTGCGCGTCAAATTTGGCCACACAAGAGCCGCGGAAACACAGCTGTGGCCACATTTCGCGGCCATAGTGTGGCTGTATGCGCCGCGCTGTCACTTTGCCCCCTTATCTGCTGTATGTTCTGGTTTCTGGGTATGGGCGCTCGATTTTGACAGATTCAACCTCCAAAGTCAATGGCTATCTTTATAAGCTTTTAATCACCAATTAAATGGTGATTTTGGGTCTTCTTCTTCATTTCATGCCATGGACTTAGAAACATGCAAGAGAGGTATTATTAGCATAATTTAGTATTAAATAAATATGAAGATGTGATATGAAATATGCCATTTTAGAGACTAACCAGAGACCAAGAGCTAGGACAGATGGCAGAAGGAGGCAAATATATAAATCGACTAAAGAGGAAGCCAAAATATTAGGTAAAGTGGGAACAAGATGGGATACTAAATATCTGGAACAGGAACTTGAAGGTATCCCCTTAACCATTATCTCCATGTCGTCATGTTTTAAGTTGGCAGAGTCTCCATATCATATCACCTTATTGCTCTATTATCATTAATCTTAGTTTTTTCATGTCCACCTCCCTTTTCCATGTTGTTCCTATTTCTTCTATTTTTACTATTCCTATTTTTTAGTCTTTATACCAACTTAAGATATGGGTAGACTATTGTGGTAGTGGCAGGTCAGATGTGATTTGTTCTCATCCTATTCCTGCATTCTTCGATTCTATTACATCGTATTATCTTATATCTAGTAGTCTTCAACTTCACATTTTATTCTTATATACATGGACATACCAGGGGATTAGTGCAGATAGTGGGACAGTCATTACTTATATAATTAGACAGATTGTGCTACTACACGAAGAGCGTCAGTATGAAATAAATTCTCAGATTTAGGACTTCTATTAGACAAGGTTACATCTATTTATAGTGTTTCAAGAACAATCACGATCTATTCTATCAACTTCTCAAGAATTCAGATATTTTTTGAAGTGATCTGCTGTAAGATTGACATCCAAAAAATAGTATTCTGGGCTCATCTCAGTTATTATGAATTCTTCACCATGTCCTTCGGAGCTACAATGCTCATCAGTCCTTATAGATTTAATGAGCTATGAACGCCGCTAGCCTCGTTAATCGAGAGTCGTGTTCTACCCGTGCGAGCTTAACCAGGCGTAGGTTTTGCTGCACCTTGGTGCTTAACATTTAGCGATGCATTATGTGTTAGCTTCGTGATCGGGGGAAAACCCGCATAAAAAGTGTATGTTTTGAAATCAAAATTTAAAGTATATATGCTTTGACTTTCTCGATACTTCCATTATAGCATAGAGGCTAAAACAAGTCGAATCCACAAGGATAGGAGGCGATAGAAGTTTTACCGATTGATTCACGTATGTGTTAAAAGTTCTTCAATATTTGAAAGAATGAAAAGAAAAGAAAATAAAGAATGAAAAAGAAGTACGGTGAAACACAAAGAAGTGAGAAACATAGAAGAATGATTTTAGTGTTTTTGATTGTATTTCTAAAATAAAGTGAAAAAGAAAGAAAACCCATGGCCACTAACTACTTATGACTCCACTAACATGCTAACCTCTTAGTGATAGTTGCCTCAAATGTATCCTTAGCAATCACTGGTCCTTGGTTCAAGAGCGTTTCAAAACATAACCCATATGTAACTCATCACATTCCAACTCAACATAACAAGTGCAAGCTACACTTAAACCATCAAAACTAAACAAATGTAAGCATGGAGTAAATTAATGTTTGCTTGTTAGAGAGTTAGGAAGTTAGAGTGTTAGATCCATCATCATGAGCCATTAATGGCTCTTGCAAGATCAAGGACAAGTAGAGGCTATTAGATTCATGTGGATTATCAAATAAGAAGTTAGACTAGTTAGTGGTTAGTAGTTAGTTTCCATTTGAGAAAGATTAGCTAAACATGTAAAAGGAGTTAGAGAAGAAAATAAAGATAAGTTAAGAGAGAACCTTTCACATATTGTCACCTTCTATTACAAGCAATCTGGCTTCCCAACCATGTACCACTCTCTCCCCTATTTTAAGATCTACAAGAAATGAAAAATATAAGGAGGAAGAAGAAGAACAGTAACCTAAACTATCCTAAACTATAAAATGGAGATGAAACTAAGCTAAAACATTGCATATCTCCTCTCTGAAAAACCCCCAGGGGTATTTATAGGCACCAACGGAAAGGGGGGCCAGGGGCAAACCTTGGCCCAAAGTACGGGCGCGGCCGCGCCCGTACGGCCACGAAAACACGGCCATAGCGCTGTCCGCGGCCGTAGTACGGCTGTCCGTGCACGGTCGCCTGCCGCGCGCTGTCCAGTTGCCCCCCTGTCGGCTACATTTTTGGTTTTGAGTTTTGGGTCCCTAATTTTGACAGAATCACCTTCTAGGTCAATGACTATCTTTATAGGTCTTTAATCACCAATTAAATGGTGATTTTGATTCTTTTTCTTCATTGCACACCATGGACATAGAAACATACAAGAGAGGTATTATTAGCAGAATTTATTATTAAATAAATATAGAGATGTGGTATGAAATATGCAGTTTTAGAGACTAATCACTTCGCCACGTGATCTCCGCCAAGTGCGAGTCTCGTAGAACATTATCTCCGCCACACGCTAGTGTTTAGTGCCTGACGTTGGTTATATAATGGCCGCACCCCTAGGTTTCGCTTCGCTCATGGCTAGTTCCTACAGTGTTTAGCACTCTAGCCTCGTTCCCCGGATTTCTCCCGCCTAACTTGTTTACATGGATTTAATGAATCGGGTTCTGAACAAATTTGTCATAATCTTTCTTAACGATATATTTGGCCAACATTGCAGGACTTGGATATTCACTAGATATTTAATTTACAATCGGGTTAACATTCAGAAGGCAGTTATTATGAGTTCTTAGTTATGCTTCTCAGAGTAATTGACACCCAGTATTCAGAACTCATTATTATCAGTTATTCTTCATTTATGTATCTGCGATCAGTTTCTTAAGTTTTTTATCTACGAATATGATCTATTTCTAGAGTGGCAGAGAATAGTCATAACATCTATAATTTTATTACAGACTCTTCGTGGGGAACAATTTCACGCCCAGCAGTGTAAGTATACATTCTGAATAGGTAAGTATCGTACTCTTGGGCCACGACGTTTCAAAAGAAGTCATCTCTGATGATTCTAGTAGAATTCAGTCAGTGAAAGTTTGGCCAGTTTTGGAGTCAACTTACATCATATAATTCAGAGTGGGTAAGTTTACTGAAGTTCTAGCAGTATTTTTCTATTAGTATATATCACGTCAGTATTATTATAGTATCATCAGAAGATTGATACAACAGGAAGTGCAGGAGATGTCTAGGTCTAGTGTTGTTGGTCAGTTGGTTATGAGCATTACCTTTAGCCATATCTTAATTGGTATAATCCTTGTCCTTATCTTTTCTGGGTTCATATCCCCTTTATCGAAATTTCGAGGATGAAATTTTTATAAGGTAGGTAGAATGTAACACCCCATTCTCAGATATGTTCTTCTATACGTATTCAAATTTTTTTGATCAAATTTTTTGATTTACTTCCCGCATATGCTTTTGTTTTATGTATATTTATGTGATCGTTTTGCATAAGGTTCGGGATTCGTGAACTCGGAGTCAACCCTAGTCTAAACCAGGGACCCGTCCTAATATATTACTCAATTTGGTCATTTCGATAATCAGTTTTAACCGATTTCAGTTTCAAACATCGTTTTCCAATATTTTAGATTTTTCATGATTTTCTGGAATTTTTTTGATTTAAATTGCAAAATCTTCAAAATCGGTGTCGATGGTATACTGGTCGATTCCAGTATTTTTAATTTACAAATAGAGTTGAATGTTTAAAATCTACTTTCACATTTTTTCATAGATCACATTTTCTACTTTTATGTATTTTCAGGAATTTTTCTGAATTTATCAAAACTCGGCCGGATTTGGTGTCGGCCGGTATCGCTGGTTGATTTCAAGATTTTTTAATTTGAAAATGAGATTTTATTTTTAAAAATTGATTTCATATTATTTCTTAGGTGATGTTTTCTACCTCTGGGGATTTTGCGGATTTTTCTGGAATAGTCGATATTACCCGATAATATAATAATATTATTATTTTGGAACCTTTCCTTTCTTTCCTTCTTTTCATTTTTCTTTTCTTCCCCCCTAACCCACCTGCCGCCGACACTCCCCACAAGGGGCCGGTCCACATCACTTCCCCATCCATTACTTTCTTTCAATCTCTTTCTTTTTCTTTTCTTTTCCTTTTTTCTTTTTATCTCCTCCTCTCCTTCTTCTTTCCCTCTCTCCCTCTCTTCTCTGGACTAGCACCGCCCGCCGCCCTGAGCCAACACTGCCGCCCAGTGACCCCTTAATGTCGCCACCTCTCATCTTTCTTCCCTTCTTCTTCTTCTTCTTCTTCTTCTTCTTCTTCTTTTTCTTTATTTTCCTTTTTTTCCCTTTATCCCCTTGTTTTTCTCTCTCGTCTATCTTTCTCTCTCTCTCCTCTGGTTGTGGACCGCCGGCGGCCAGGGCTACCTCTGGCCACCACCGGTCAGCTGTCACCGACTAGCCCCTCCCCCTTTCAATTCTCTCTCTCTTAGATCTTTCTCTATTTCTCCTCTCTCTTTCTCTCTTTTTCCTCTCTCTCTTCCCCTGTCTCCTCCCTCACACTCTATCTCCTCTGTCTGAGGGCTGCCACTGGCTACCACTCTCCTTCTCTCTTTTCTTTCTCTTTCCCTCTAGATCTCTTTCCTTTTCTCTCTAGCTCTCTCTTTCTTTTTCTAGATCTCTTTCTCTCTCTAGCTCTCTCCTTTTCTCTTTAGCCCATTCTTTCTCACTCTTGATCTCTTTCTTTTTCTAACTTTCTCTCTCTAAAAATATCTCTCCCGTGGTATTGGTGGGTGTGCCCCGTGCGCGTGTGCACGTGTTTTGGAGTTGGGGATTTTGAGGCCTTTTCAAAGAGATTTAGGCAAGTGTCCTCGCCTTGTTTTGGGTTTTCCAGCTTCGTCAGGTCAACTATGTATTTTATTCTATATTTTTGGATTGTATTCGTATTTTTTTTTTGGGTTGTACCTTTGTATTTGTATGTATCTGAGTGCCCAGGATTATACATGTACTATGCCTGTGACGAATATTTATATTAGGGTAGTTTATTTTCTGTACATATACCATACTTGAGATGTGTTCTTTTACTGCGTTATACCATGCGTGACCGACCCTTCGTGGTCATTTAGCCTCTAGGCTCTAAACTCAGCCTCTAGGCTTCACCACTCCATGCTAGACTAGATATTATCACGTTTATATGTATGCTCGTATGGTACCAACATTGTAGGTACCCTCGTACAAACTCTGGGTCTCTGCCCACTCCCGGGATGGTTACCTAATAGGTTTTAGGTCTTGCACCCTTATAGGTTTTGTGGTAGCTACCGAGAATACGCTTAGACCCCGGGAGTACTCTAGCCTTCGGGTTCTCGCTCACTTCCTCGAAAAGAGGAGTGCACTTAGACCATCAGGTCTCATGCTCCGCTTGGTAGGCATGCTTAGCGCTCAGCGCTTTATCACTAGATTCGCCTAAGCAGAACTCTTCAGGATTTTAGACTCGTCTTTAAGCCGAGTTATTACAGTAGCTCCGTCAAGTGCTCTAGTGATTAAATATTGTTTGTTGTCAGCGTCTTTAGCTTGCTTAGCTCCACTTGGATGTTTCCTTGCTTGCTAATTGCCTATTTGACAGTTTATCTATTCTTCTATTAATGATTGTGAAGAGTTTGAAATCTTACTTATATTGTTTTCTTGAGACTGCATGATTTTTCAGTATTCGTACCGATCTCTTATGTAACGCCCCGATTCCACGGATACGGGGACGTCACTGCAACGTATATACGTAGGTCAGAACTACCCTCCCGTATATACGCTAAGCATCAGTACAAACAAGAATCAGAGTACGGAAGCAAATGGTGCATTATACATTCCAACACATATATACAATCACAGAATTATCACCAGTAGTGATCTAATATTACATGAATATCATATCACTAATATGCGCAAATGCGGGAATACAAGCAGATGTACAAGAGTAAAACAGCATAAAGGTACTCACGAGTTTAAAAGGAAAACTCGAGAGACTCACAGGGGGCCTGGAAGGATGGAGCTCCGAAAGGTCGGCTGAAGATCCACGCTACTGCTGCGTTACTCTGAACACCCGCTCCTAGCTCCAAGACCTGGACGTGAGAATCCAGGGAGTCAAATGATACTCCCCAGGCGAGTGTAGAAGCAAAACCAAGTGGTGAAGCAGGGTGAGCACAATAATGCATATATCAAGTGGAAATACTCAGGAGGCAGATAGGATAGAGCGGGTAAGAGTAGATATGGCATGAAAATCATAAAACAGGAAATCATAACATAATACTCATAAAACGTGTAATCCGATATAAAGTCCAGGAAAAAGCAAATACGGTAAGGCACAGCACAAATTCATAGCTATTTAAGATGTAGGCTTTGGTATGCGTCCCATTCCACATACCTCTACTTACAACTTAAAGAGCCGATTATTAGACACTTTATTATTACTCGTCTTGCCCATATATCTCGGTATGTGGCTCGGTGATCGGCCAACTCACATACATCCATATATAAGCAAGTCGAGGTTGTTATTGGAAACAAACGGTTGTATCAACGAACTATGTTTACAGTGGACCCCGTACATGCCCGGGATAACGGTCCATGATTGTTCCGTTGCATGGAAACGGAAGCCAGCCGCTAGGCCAAACAGTAGAGTCTTATTGTATGCTCTTGTCATGACATGAATAAGGGAGCCAGCTCTCCCCTCGATCCCCTGGAGTACCACAGGTAAGACCGGAAAATATAGTGCACAACCTAATGCCACTGTAAACACGAACACATATCGATATCCGCATGTTTCCCCCGACCCAATACAAGTTGGTCCATTTTAAGATTTAATAGTTTAATTATCACTTTACGGGAAAAACAGGAAAAAGACATGATCAGGAATCAGGAGTACATAAGTACTATATTGTCAAGTCACTGCATGTAAAGCAGGAATACATGTCATGTCACTGATCATGAAACAGGATAACAAGTCAAGGTTCCCGTAAAGGTGATAATCACAAGTCAAATATATCATGCTGGATGTAAAGTGATGGCATGACGAGATGATGATAATTAACAAGTAACCAAGCATATAAGAGATTGACAATAATCAGGTGGCAAGTTATGTCAATAGATGGATAATAGTCTGGGTAAGTCAGGTCATACCAATAGGGTCCAGCCAAAGAGTAACATGCCAAGTGGTCAGGTGATAACACATGAAATGTCAGGTGATATACATGTGTTAAAAGGAAGCATGTAACTAACTAGTCTGAAGTAATGGTATAGCGAGTGGTAACATAAAAGCAATGACCCAAAGTCCAACAAGTCTAACGACCACGAAGGGTCGGCCACGCATAGCATGAAAACAGTAAAAGATATAAAGCATGAAATACAATACATGAAGACTAAAGCGGAAATACTATCATAATCAATGGAATGAGAAGCAAGAGGGTAGCGAGTAAGAATAATCGCATAATCAATGAAGTAAGAAGCAATTAAGAAGCGAGTTAGAATACTCGCCAAAATCACCAAAACGCCGAAATATCCGGAATCCACGGAAGTTCGGGATGTGCCATAACCTGTGATACAAACAATGAAGAGTAAAGATGAGAGAGAAAGAGAGTAAGGTAGATGATGTTTGTCATGTGACAAGTCAAGTGATACCTATATGTGACATAAGTCTAGAGGGTTAGGTTCCTACTCAAGAAAGAAATCAACTAAGGCAGACAGACAGGATTAGTCGACTAGGATGGAAGAGTAGTCGACTAATAGTAGACACAAGTCGACTAACAGTAAGGTATAGTCGACTATAACTGGGTTCCAGAGAGTTGGAATTGGTTTCAGAGAATAGTTAGTCGACTGGAGTAAAATAGGTAGTCGACTAACAGATACTCTAAGTCGACTAATAGTCTGGTCAAGTCGACTAGATCTGAGATACAGAAAGTTAAGGTTTTGATTCAGGGAAAGTTAGTCGACTAGATAGAAAAGGGTAGTCGACTAGTAGTGTATAGTCGACTAATAGTGAGGACAAGTCGACTGGGTCCGAGAGTTGGGGTTTCTAATTCAGGACAAGATTAGTCGACTAGGGTCAAGGGTGTAGTCGACTAATAGTCTCTAGTCGACTAGGGACCAAGGCAGGTCGACTAATACTGTGTTTCCAGAAACGTTACATTTTAACTAAGTGTTATTAGTCGACTAATAATGAGGCCTAGTCGACTAATAGCCTGGAAACAGCAAACAGGGCAGATTTCAAGGATTTGGTTTGATGGCCTAAAAATATGATTTTGATGGCTAAAAATCATGGATTAAAGACATAATTGAACATGATATGAAAGCATAAGTATACTAAGGATTAATCAAGCCTAAGTGATGAAGAACACTCACCAAAAGAAGTGGTTGATGATGGAAGTTGATGACCTTGGTGGTTGTTGTGTTTGGTGACTACATAATCAAATGGCACGATTTAAGAATACATGTATACATGATATGGAAGTACAAGCATACAAGGAAAATAGGCAAGTCTTGGTGAGTAGGAATACTCACGTAGAACGGCCATGTGAAGCTTGAAAGGATCGTGGTCGGAATGATCCACGGCGATGCAATCGACGAAGGAGGAGATGATCTCCAATCCAAAGTTGCTTGCTATGGAGAAGATGACCTAGGTGATGTTTGTAGTGGTGGAGATGGAGGTGATGGTGGAGGCTTTTCTCTTGGTGAAATGAAGAAGAGAGAAAAAAAGAAATGAAATGAATAAGGGGAGGTATTTATAGATTTTTGGATTTGTAAAGGAGTTGCAATTAAATAATTGTGAGGGGCTTAATTGCAAAAGGGAGAATGAGGTGTCTCCCTTGACCAATAGGAGCTTGCCAAGTGTGGGGTGAGGTGGAGGAGAAGTGTGTGGAAGTGGTGAGGTGGAGGGTGAGGTGGAGATAATGTGTGGTGGAGATTAATTGGAAGTGTGTGGATGAGAATGAAAGCTTGTGGGGGAAGCTAAAGGAAATAAAGGAAAAGGAAAAGGAAAAGAAAAGAGAAGATATTCTCTAATCTCCAAAAATGAAAATATTGGAAACACGGATTCCCGGGTTAAAGTCGTGAATGCGGAAATCTTTCGGGAAAATACCGGATACGTCCCGAAATCAAGTATCTCGGAACGACCCGAAATAAATATCAAAAATCCATAATATTATATTAAGTATCATAGTGAAATCCGTTTTAAGAAATACTTTATAGTTTTAATATTAAAAATCCCGGAATCAGTTACCTACCGACTCCGAAAGAATTTCCATAAAATCATAAAATCTCCAGAAAAAGTATTTAAGTGCGAAATGTGATTCTAAGAAATAAAGTCTAAAGGACCATCTAGAAATTCCTAGCAGTGTGTGAATTAAAAATCCTGGAATCGGTTATCTACCGACTCCGGTGGAATATTCATAAATTCATAAAATCCCCAGAAAAGTATGTAGGTAGAGAATATTATTCTAAGGAGAAAAGCCTAAAGACTCATTGAGAAATCCCAAGTGGTTTGTGAATTAAAAATCCGGAAAGCGGTCAGCGACACTGGCCGACACCGGTTTTGAAGAAATCCATTTTAATTCCAGAAAAATCTAGAAAATCATAGTAAATATATAATATTAGAAAATAATGTTTGAAACTAAAATCGGTCAAATCAGAATACCGAAAAGACTAATTCGAGTAATACTCTAGGATCGGGCCTTCGGTTCAGACTAAGGCTGCCTCCGAGTCCACGAATCCAAATCCAAGACAAAACAATTATATAATGAATTCATAATACAATTTAAATACAGAAAGCAAATCGAAAAAATACGATCGGAAAATCTGAATACGCAACTAAGTACGTATTCCGGGAACGGGGTATTACAATCCACCCACCTTACAAAAATTGCGTCCTCGCAATTTGATAAGGGGTAAATTGTATACAAAGGGGACAAAGGTAGAATCTATACCAATTAAGATATGAAGCACTATAGGTAGGGCTCTCAAGTCAACTGAACAATAATCCTCCTCTGTTGTGTAAATCTCCGAATAATGCAGAATAATACTGATGATGTCGTGGCTGTGTAATAAATATACTGATGATGTCGTGGCTGTGTAATAAATATACTGATAATGTCGTGGCTGTGTAATAAATGAGCCAGAATACCGAAGATAAAGAAATAAAGAAGACCGATAATTAAGAACTCCGACTGCTGTCCTCTGAAAGATAGCCAGATCAAGATCGATCTGGAGAATACCAAGCTTCATAGAATTGGCCGAAGAGATCACATAAGAGCTTCATTCTGAACCAGCCACTACCTCTCTAGTCTAATCATATCTTAAGATAGTATAAGGCTTCATAAAACCAAAACATAAAACCAAAACGGGAAAGGATAGGAGTGATTAGGAATCAAAGGAAAGATAGTCAAGGAAGGATTAGAAATCAAAGGAAAGATAGTCAAGAAATAGATAACTCTGTACTTGCAGTTTGGAATGTATAACCAAGACTCATGTATTCCAGTTGCAAATCTCTTTACCATTGATTTGCCTTCTGGACGTACTGAAGAGGTTTAGAGCCTAAGCTCTGATACCAACCTGTAACGCCCCGATTCCACGGATACGGGGACGTCACTGCAACGTATATACGTAGGTCAGAACTACCCTCCCGTATATACGCTAAGCATCAGTACAAACAAGAATCAGAGTACGGAAGCAAATGGTGCATTATACATTCCAACACATATATACAATCACAGAATTATCACCAGTAGTGATCTAATATTACATGAATATCATATCACTAATATGCGCAAATGCGGGAATACAAGCAGATGTACAAGAGTAAAACAGCATAAAGGTACTCACGAGTTTAAAAAGGAAAACTCGAGAGACTCACAGGGGGCCTGGAAGGATGGAGCTCCGAAAGGTCGGCTGAAGATCCACGCTACTGCTGCGTTACTCTGAACACCCGCTCCTAGCTCCAAGACCTGGACGTGAGAATCCAGGGGAGTCAAATGATACTCCCCAGGCGAGTGTAGAAGCAAAACCAAGTGGTGAAGCAGGGTGAGCACAATAATGCATATATCAAGTGGAAATACTCAGGAGGCAGATAGGATAGAGCGGGTAAGAGTAGATATGGCATGAAAATCATAAAACAGGAAATCATAACATAATACTCATAAAACGTGTAATCCGATATAAAGTCCAGGAAAAAGCAAATACGGTAAGGCACAGCACAAATTCATAGCTATTTAAGATGTAGGCTTTGGTATGCGTCCCATTCCACATACCTCTACTTACAACTTAAAGAGCCGATTATTAGACACTTTATTATTACTCGTCTTGCCCATATATCTCGGTATGTGGCTCGGTGATCGGCCAACTCACATACATCCATATATAAGCAAGTCGAGGTTGTTATTGGAAACAAACGGTTGTATC
Organism: Agave tequilana; assembly: GCA_038442645.1. Classification (NCBI taxonomy): domain Eukaryota; kingdom Viridiplantae; phylum Streptophyta; class Magnoliopsida; order Asparagales; family Asparagaceae; genus Agave; species Agave tequilana. The sequence continues at coordinate 28,259 of JAVJIF010025412.1, read as the reverse complement.
AACGAACTATGTTTACAGTGGACCCCGTACATGCCCGGGATAACGGTCCATGATTGTTCCGTTGCATGGAAACGGAAGCCAGCCGCTAGGCCAAACAGTAGAGTCTTATTGTATGCTCTTGTCATGACATGAATAAGGGAGCCAGCTCTCCCTCGATCCCCTGGAGTACCACAGGTAAGACCGGAAAATATAGTGCACAACCTAATGCCACTGTAAACACGAACACATATCGATATCCGCATGTTTCCCCCGACCCAATACAAGTTGGTCCATTTTAAGATTTAATAGTTTAATTATCACTTTACGGGAAAAACAGGAAAAAGACATGATCAGGAATCAGGAGTACATAAGTACTATATTGTCAAGTCACTGCATGTAAAGCAGGAATACATGTCATGTCACTGATCATGAAACAGGATAACAAGTCAAGGTTCCCGTAAAGGTGATAATCACAAGTCAAATATATCATGCTGGATGTAAAGTGATGGCATGACGAGATGATGATAATTAACAAGTAACCAAGCATATAAGAGATTGACAATAATCAGGTGGCAAGTTATGTCAATAGATGGATAATAGTCTGGGTAAGTCAGGTCATACCAATAGGGTCCAGCCAAAGAGTAACATGCCAAGTGGTCAGGTGATAACACATGAAATGTCAGGTGATATACATGTGTTAAAAGGAAGCATGTAACTAACTAGTCTGAAGTAATGGTATAGCGAGTGGTAACATAAAAGCAATGACCCAAAGTCCAACAAGTCTAACGACCACGAAGGGTCGGCCACGCATAGCATGAAAACAGTAAAAGATATAAAGCATGAAATACAATACATGAAGACTAAAGCGGAAATACTATCATAATCAATGGAATGAGAAGCAAGAGGGTAGCGAGTAAGAATAATCGCATAATCAATGAAGTAAGAAGCAATAAGAAGCGAGTTAGAATACTCGCCAAAATCACCAAAACGCCGAAATATCCGGAATCCACGGAAGTTCGGGATGTGCCATAACCTGTGATACAAACAATGAAGAGTAAAGATGAGAGAGAAAGAGAGTAAGGTAGATGATGTTTGTCATGTGACAAGTCAAGTGATACCTATATGTGACATAAGTCTAGAGGGTTAGGTTCCTACTCAAGAAAGAAATCAACTAAGGCAGACAGACAGGATTAGTCGACTAGGATGGAAGAGTAGTCGACTAATAGTAGACACAAGTCGACTAACAGTAAGGTATAGTCGACTATAACTGGGTTCCAGAGAGTTGGAATTGGTTTCAGAGAATAGTTAGTCGACTGGAGTAAAATAGGTAGTCGACTAACAGATACTCTAAGTCGACTAATAGTCTGGTCAAGTCGACTAGATCTGAGATACAGAAAGTTAAGGTTTTGATTCAGGGAAAGTTAGTCGACTAGATAGAAAAGGGTAGTCGACTAGTAGTGTATAGTCGACTAATAGTGAGGACAAGTCGACTGGGTCCGAGAGTTGGGGTTTCTAATTCAGGACAAGATTAGTCGACTAGGGTCAAGGGTGTAGTCGACTAATAGTCTCTAGTCGACTAGGACCAAGGCAAGTCGACTAATACTGTGTTTCCAGAAACGTTACATTTTAACTAAGTGTTATTAGTCGACTAATAATGAGGCCTAGTCGACTAATAGCCTGGAAACAGCAAACAGGGCAGATTTCAAGGATTTGGTTTGATGGCCTAAAAATATGATTTTGATGGCTAAAAATCATGGATTAAAGACATAATTGAACATGATATGAAAGCATAAGTATACTAAGGATTAATCAAGCCTAAGTGATGAAGAACACTCACCAAAAGAAGTGGTTGATGATGGAAGTTGATGACCTTGGTGGTTGTTGTGTTTGGTGACTACATAATCAAATGGCACGATTTAAGAATACATGTATACATGATATGGAAGTACAAGCATACAAGGAAAATAGGCAAGTCTTGGTGAGTAGGAATACTCACGTAGAACGGCCATGTGAAGCTTGAAAGGATCGTGGTCGGAATGATCCACGGCGATGCAATCGACGAAGGAGGAGATGATCTCCAATCCAAAGTTGCTTGCTATGGAGAAGATGACCTAGGTGATGTTTGTAGTGGTGGAGATGGAGGTGATGGTGGAGGCTTTTCTCTTGGTGAAATGAAGAAGAGAGAAAAAAAGAAATGAAATGAATAAGGGGAGGTATTTATAGATTTTTGGATTTGTAAAGGAGTTGCAATTAAATAATTGTGAGGGGCTTAATTGCAAAAGGGAGAATGAGGTGTCTCCCTTGACCAATAGGAGCTTGCCAAGTGTGGGGTGAGGTGGAGGAGAAGTGTGTGGAAGTGGTGAGGTGGAGGGTGAGGTGGAGATAATGTGTGGTGGAGATTAATTGGAAGTGTGTGGATGAGAATGAAAGCTTGTGGGGGAAGCTAAAGGAAATAAAGGAAAAGGAAAAGGAAAAGAAAAGAGAAGATATTCTCTAATCTCCAAAAATGAAAATATTGGAAACACGGATTCCGGGTTAAAGTCGTGAATGCGGAAATCTTTCGGGAAAATACCGGATACGTCCCGAAATCAAGTATCTCGGAACGACCCGAAATAAATATCAAAAATCCATAATATTATATTAAGTATCATAGTGAAATCCGTTTTAAGAAATACTTTATAGTTTTAATATTAAAAATCCCGGAATCAGTTACCTACCGACTCCGAAAGAATTTCCATAAAATCATAAAATCTCCAGAAAAAGTATTTAAGTGCGAAATGTGATTCTAAGAAATAAAGTCTAAAGGACCATCTAGAAATTCCTAGCAGTGTGTGAATTAAAAATCCTGGAATCGGTTATCTACCGACTCCGGTGGAATATTCATAAATTCATAAAATCCCCAGAAAAAGTATGTAGGTAGAGAATATTATTCTAAGGAGAAAAGCCTAAAGACTCATTGAGAAATCCCAAGTGGTTTGTGAATTAAAAATCCGGAAAGCGGTCAGCGACACTGGCCGACACCGGTTTTGAAGAAATCCATTTTAATTCCAGAAAAATCTAGAAAATCATAGTAAATATATAATATTAGAAAATAATGTTTGAAACTAAAATCGGTCAAATCAGAATACCGAAAAGACTAATTCGAGTAATACTCTAGGATCGGGCCTTCGGTTCAGACTAAGGCTGCCTCCGAGTCCACGAATCCAAATCCAAGACAAAACAATTATATAATGAATTCATAATACAATTTAAATACAGAAAGCAAATCGAAAAAATACGATCGGAAAATCTGAATACGCAACTAAGTACGTATTCCGGGAACGGGTATTACATCTTATATTAGTATTGTTTTCCTGTATCGCTTGTCATGCTTTGGTTTGATGTGCTAATATCTACCGTGCTATCTCTTGTGACCTGCCAGATATCACCTGACATCCGACATGACATACCTGATTCTTATAATTATCATAATACAGGAATGATGACTTGACATCTTGATATATCCTGATATATTCCAGTACAAATCATACTCCTGATACACCGTACTTTTGATACTCATGACTTGTTCCTGTTTATTCCTTTAATATGATAATTATCTAATAAACTATAAAAAGGGACAACTTACATCGGGTTGGGGGAAACTGATGGATATCAATATATGTTCGTGTTTATAGTGGTATTAGGTTTGTTGTGTAACTAAAACTTTCGATTTGACCTGAGGGCCTCTGGGTGACCGAGGAGAGCACTGGCTCTCAATCTTCTAGGTACCATCCTGAAAGGGCATCCTATAAGACCCTCCTGAATGCCTCGTGGTAGGTTATGTACTCTAGCAACAGAACAATCCTGGGCCGTGGTTCTGGGTATGTACAGGACCCACTATAAATATTGTTCATTGATACCCCCTTCAGTTTTCAATAACAACCTTACTTTACTCAGATGTGGATGTATGTGTGCTGGAACGCTAGTCCACATACATAGACATCTGAGTAGGACAAATAATAATAATAAAAAATGTCAATTAATGATACATTGTGTGTTTTGCAATCGGATCATATGGACTTAGTTTAGATGACGTGAGATATATAGTATATAGATGAGGGTTTTCTTTATTTGGATTATTCCTTCGACATACTTATCTTATGAAGTCGTAACTGGGTTTGTACCGTGGTTATGTCGTATTTGCTTTCATCGAATTTTATTTCAGATTTCTAGTTTTATTATTATTATCATTATTATTATATTATATATATATACATACTAACTTATCACTTGTGTTCTATTCAACTAGTCTCCTGCTCTTATCATATTATACCATGCTTATTCCCTGCTTCATATAACTTACTATCTCTCTGCATGCTCATGTATGCCTGTGCTTATGATACGGTTTTCAATATATACTCCTTTGATTTGGATTTGTTGATACACGTCACCTTATCCCTGCACGCCACTTGGCATTTACCACACCACTCGTTGGGGAGTTTCTGACTATCTTGGATCCGCATGTCCAGATCCTGGAGCTTGGAGCTTGTGGATTCTCCCGGTTGCTGATCAGAGATGCGCAACAAAAGCGTGAATCATCGATAAATCGTCTAAGGCTTGATCCTTCCAGGCCCCCTACTCGACTCTCGAGTTTTCCTTTTGTGACTTGTGAGCTCCTTTTATACTGTACATACTTGTATATCTCTTTATATTCCCGCAATTATGCCTATCAGTGATGTATTATTCTTGTAATATTGTATCACATCCTGTGATAACTTTATAATTGTACTCATATGTTGTAATGTATAATGCATGTAATATATAATGCACCACGTATTTCTTAACTCTGATTCTTGTCTGTATTGATACTTAGCATATATATGTGAGGGTATTTTCGGCCTACGTATGTTCTCGTAGTAACGTCTCCATATCTGTGGGATCGGGACGTTACAAAATCAATGTCTAAGGTTGGGGATTAAGAGATAAGATCATCAAAAATCAGTGGTTTAGCATAATTAAGGCCCGCTGTTTTGCACAAATTTCTCTCAATGTATTTTGCCTCGACCTGGCCGATTAACCCGTAGTTAGACTACTGCAATATACCTCTTCTGGATAGTCAACCAGTTAGGAGTCATCTAGGTCAAAGGTCAACCCTAATATAGGCTAGATTTTTCCTTCTTTTGTTTGTTTATTTGTTTGTTCTGATTTGTCCTTTTATGTGAAATGGATTATAATTATAATTTTCCTATGCAAATGTAAATCCATTCTCACCCCGATCTCTTTTGACTCGGATATCACCAACCTGGTATTGTATAACTTTAACCAACCAAGTATGTGATTAGTCACATATATTGCATTTCATTGTCACCTTACCATGTTTTTTAGCTAATAAATCCTATTAATAAGTTTTCTTTTTCTTTGCTAAATGTAGGCCCAAGTGCTTAAAGAAAGAAAAGAGAAATAAGCCCAAAAGCTCACCAAATTCTGAATTAATTCAGAATAAATTCGAAATGAAGAAATCAGGACTAAATCTTGACATATCAAGAGGTTGAGAAGAATCCTCCCTGAATCAAGCGATTGAAGCCACACAATCAAAAGCTGTTTCGTCAACATTTGGAGCAGAAATAAGAAAACCAGCAGAAGATACGGGCCAAACACAAAACCAGAGATCTCCCCCCTTTTGGTGTGGCCACCTGGCCACACCAGGGCCGCAGAAACGCGACCCAAATCGTGTTTTCGCGGCTTGTTGGAGTTTGTTGGGGGAGTGTTTGCTCTCCCAATCTTCCCGGGATCCTCCTCGTTTGGTTTTTGGCTATAAATATGGGTTTCAGTAAAGAAAAATGCAGCAAAGACTAGGATTAAGTTTTGTGTTTATTTTCTTAGGATTTAGGCTCTTTGTTAGCTAGCACAAAAGTTGTAATCTTATTATTTACTTTGTAGTCCAGTATCAAAACTTGTGAGAAAGAGGATTAAGTGCTTATACTTGAAGATTGAAGTGACGTCAATACAAAAGTCGAGCCAAGTTTTTTTCCACTTGCAGTACGGTATGGTTTGCATTATTTCTATGCTTTCTTCTTCATTGTTTTCTATGAGTAACTAAACGATTTTCTGGGCTAGCTATCATAACTCTCTCTTGTTCTTCTTCTCTTCTGTTTTTAAAAGAAAAAGACCCAATGAATCATATGCATGCCTCACTTAAAAGCTTTTCTTTTTGAAAGTATTCTTGAAGGCACATGAGGATGGGTTTGGATTGTTGAACTCTCATTTCTTTCATGAAAATCTTTTGAATTATTTTTACTTCATTCTTGCTTCTAAGCGCTTGATGATTTAATATTCAAATTCGAACGATTTCTCGAAGAAAAGACTACACTCTTCCAACCATCTTATGTGCTTTGCTTAAAGCTTTCTAAAATTAACTTTAAGTTTTGCAAATGATCACTTTGAGGCACTTGATATTTTAATGGAAGAATGAACAATTGAGTAGTGAGATAGTGAGTCCAGATTTGCTTTCTTATTATAAAACAATAAAATAACTCTCAAGCTTTCTAAATCACCTTCTCCAAAACCTTTCCTAAAAGTTGCAATTTCTCTTTTAATCATCTCTTTCTTTCCAGTCTCTTTTCCATAAAAACAAAACAAACACAATTCTTTGTTTTTAAGCAATTCACCGAAAAGCTTCCATCGCATTCCTCCTCGTGGACACGACCCATTAGCCACAAGCTACACGGTAAACTCTTAAACTCTTTAATTGTTCCTTTCTTTTAGCAATCAATTTTTGGCGCCGTTGCCGGGGAGGGAACGGTGTATTTGTTTTTTTAACAAGTTTTGTATGTTGTTTCAGGGACTTGAAGATCAAGATCTAGCATTCAAGCTTTGCAAGAGAAGACTTGAAAATTTTGTGCCCCTACTCTCGAAAGTAGGAAACAGAATTTCAAGAAATTGCATTGCAAAATTTGAAAAAATTCATTGGACTACTAAAAACTCTTTTTTGCAAGACATATTGCTCGCAAAAATTTAAGTTTTTGTATGTCATATTTGAGCTATTTCTGCTATCCACCATCCCTGTTTTAAACCAACAGTAAAAACACTTGTTGAAAAGTTAAAAAATTGATTAGACGTTTGCATTTTAGGCACGAGTCTTTTCAATTCATTTACTTTACTGTTGAAGAGTGCTGGAGCAAGGTACGTACGCATTGCATTCAGAATAGGACTCATTTCTTGGTTGATTTATATCGCTTTGAGTGAATCTTATTTATCTTGTACACTTGAACAAATTGATTTTAAGAGCAATACCCAATAACAAGATAAGGTGGGGATTTAATCACCCTTCCTTGACCCAAAAATCAGATTCCAAGCACTCACAAACCTAAGCCTAAGTAAAATCTGATAGACGTTGGCCTTAGGGACATCTCGAACTCACTAGGAGATTATCCTAAAGAGGGAAGGTATTGGAAATTGACCCCTGCCAAATCAGTGTTTAGGAAGGGGATTGAGGGTCGAAAGCCCAAAGATTGGTGGTTACTTAATTAAGGAACGTCTTTGACGGATAACCTCCCACCAATCTTGCCCTGACCTGGTTGATTAGCTTATGGTCAAAGTCTACATTCTACCTCCTGTGGACAATCAACCAGTTAGGAGTTTTTAGGTCGAGGTTACCTTAGACTAGGCTTAGTTGATTTCTATTGTTGACTGTTGGTTGAACTTGTTTGTGATTGTGATTGTGTTTGTGTATGCAAGTGTGGTCGAGAGACCCTAATTCATCTAGGTTGACTAGAAACACATCACCACCCAAGTTTGAACCAAGACCAGATCCGATAATAGCTCAATCAACATCACTGCAGAATAGGTTCTACCCTATTAGAACCTCACTTCCATCTTACATTCTACTTTCATCGGTTGGTGAATACAATTTTGAGCTCAAGGCTCAATTCATCAACACACTCCCCAAGTTTTATGGCCTAGAGTCCGAAGATGCCTACTTCTTCATAAGAGAATTTGAAGAAGTATGTCTAATGATGAAAATCCCACACCTTGTAGACGATCCTATTAGGTGGAGATTTATCCCTTTCGCACTTAAGGACCTAGCAAAGAAGTGGCTCTACAACTTAGCGGCCGGTTCTATCACATCCTGAGATGGTTTCATCAAGGTCTTCTTGAAGAAATTCTATCCAATCCATAAAACCGCTCTCATTAGGACGACGATCATGCAATTCAAGCAAGAACCTAGTGAACCGTTCTGGAGGTACTTTGAACGCTTTAAAGACCTCCTTGTCCAATGTCCACATCATGGAATAGAGAAATGGCGACAATGCCAAATTCTTTATGACGGTTTAGACTATTCCACCAAAACCCTCTTAGAAAGTATGTGCCAAGGGGTTTCTTGCAGAAAGATGAAAATGAGGGATGTGATTTGTATGAAAATCTAGCTCAGAAGACCATCCAATGGGAATCTGCTAGTGAGACCTCTAGGAATCCTAACTCCATCTCTTCAAAAGAAGGTCTCCATTCTATCGAATCGTCCATCGCTAATGAGGCTAAGTTAGCTAATCTGGCTAGAAGACTGGAAGCTCTAGAAACGAAAGAACCAAGTCCAGTCAATCAAGTCAGCCCGAACCAATTTTCAAGCCCGGGCTGCACTTACTGTCAAGCCATGAATCATGTGTTCGAGGAGTGCCCTATGTTTCAGGCTCAGAAACCCTACCATGAACCGATGAATGCGGCCTTTTTAAGGCCGAACAACAATCCTTACGCACCAACGTACAATCCCGGCTTGAGAAATCACCCTAATTTCTCATAGAGCCAAAACAACAATGACCATTCACGATCAAATCATGCTAGCCACTTCTATCATGGTAATAATTCTTCCAATCATCAACCCAACTTCTCCAATTTCCATAATAATTCTCCAACCATCTACCTAACTTTCAAAACTATCAATAGAACTTTTCTAACCAAGCTCCACAATCCTCCTTCCAGAATCCTCAATTAAAAAGGAGAATGACTGACTTTGAAAGAAACATGGAAAGATATATGAAAAATCAAGATTCTCTCATGCAAACTATCCAGAGGTTAGAGGTTCAAATGAGTCAACTAGCCACTCCATAGAATAAGAGACAAAAGGGTACCCTGCCTAGTCAGCCAGTCACCAATCCGAGGAATTCTCAACAAGCTCATTTGGTTGAGGATCATTCATTTAATCAATGTAATGATGTTCATATATTGAGGTCAGAAAAGAGAGTTGATAACCAAGTGTCAACACCAACCAATCCCATTCAGCATAACCACAATCAAGCTTCCACCTCATCTAATCCAATTTCTTCCAATTCTGACGAATCTGAAAAAGACAAGTCAGCCAGCCAGGTGCACCAGCCTATAGTACCATTTCCTAATAGGCTGAAAAATAACAAGCAAAATTCTCACATGGACAAGATAATCGAGATATTTAACCAAGTGAAGATAAATGTACCACTTCTTGATGCCATCCAACAAGTTCCTTCCTATGCCAAGTTTCTTAATGACATGTGCACCAAGAAGAGAAAGACTAATGTTCTAAAAAAGGTCTTCTTAGCCACTAACATTAGTGAGCTATTATCGGGTCCTATCCCTGTCAAGTACAAGGATTCAGATAGTCCCACTATTGCCTGCACAATAGGATAAGCCGAGATTAGTCGTGCACTTCTTGACTTGGGGGCAAGTATCAACTTGCTTCCATTCTTTGTTTATCAACAACTCAGGTTGGGCGATCTTAGTCCAACTCGAGTTACCATCCAACTAGCTGACCGTTCTATTAAAGTTCCAAAAGGGGAGATTAATGATGTCCTGATCCGGGTAGAAGAGTTCATTTACCCTGTCGATTTCATAGTTCTGGAGACACAACCTGTGTCCAACTCTAATCATAGGGCTCAAACCCCTGTTATCCTAGGGTGACCATTCCTTGCTACTGCTAATGCCATCATCAATTGTAGGAATGGGTCTATGAGGTTAACCTTTGGAGACATGACTAGAGAAGTCAATGTCTTCAATCTAGGAAAACAACCCGGCGATATCGAGGATCAAACATTTGAAGTCAACCTAATTGAGAACTTGACAAGTGAACATGGGGAAGAAATGGAATTAGAAACAGAGTGTGAATTCAGGTTAGAGTCTGACGACTTTAATCTTGATCAGGTTGTAGATTCTGCTGTGAATTGGGCCTCAAACCCTATTTCACCAACATTGATTCCAACATATTTGACTAGTCCTACCAGTGAGCCTTCCTCTTCCTTAGAATTGAAAGCCTTACCTGCGCATCTCAAGTAAGCCTATCTAGGCGAACAAGAGACCTTTCCTATCATCATTGCCTCCCATTTAAATGACGGGGAAGAAGAAGATCTGAAAGTTGTTCTAAGAAAACATAGGGAAGCCATTGGATAGACTATGACTGATATCAAGAGATTAAGTCCAACCATCGTTCAACATCGAATTCACCTCAATGAAGACGCCACACCTAAGAGAGACCCGCAGCGTAGGTTAAACCCTATAATGCAAGAGGCTGTTCATGCTGAAATCATAAAACTCTTAGACAATGGGATAATTCATCCCATTTCTGATAGCCAATGGGTCAGTCCTGTCCACGCAGTTCTGAAGAAATCCGGTTTCACTGTAGTGAAAAATGAGAATAAAGAGTTGGTTCAAACTCGACTTCCCACGAAGATCCGAGTTTGTATCGACTATAGGAAACTGAATGCTGCAACTCGTAAGGACCATTTTCCACTTCCCTTCATTAATCAAATGCTTGAACATTTGGCGGGTCACGAGTATTACTGTTTCTTGGACGGTTACTCGGGCTATAACCAGATCCCTATCGCTCCTGAGGACCAAGAAAGACTACATTTACATGTCCATTTGGGACATTTGTGTAAGATCACCTAGAGGGGGGGTGAATAGGTGATGGCTAATCTAATGGTCACTTATGAACAAATAATGCGGAATTAAAACTAAGTTGACCAAAATTAAACTTCTTTTAATTAAACACTTATGTATAACACAAGAGTGTTGCCGAATTCCCCTTGCGAGGCTCTGGACAAACTCCTCTAGATTCCCCTTGAATGGGTTGAGGTGCCGCGTTGGCTCTCTTGGTTGAATACTAGTGTTAACAACAATCCCAAGCAAGTATATAACAATTAAGCACAAGGGAATATCAAGCATGTAATAGTAAAGACAATGTAAGTAATGCAAGATATAAATAAGACAATAAGAGAAAAAGAGCAAGAGATAGCAATCGCAAACACAAAGGTATGTTTCGAGGTTCGAGCACACTTGCTCTACATCCCCGCCTTCGACACACGAAGGATTTCCACTATGTAAGATCCCACCGGATCTCTCCTCGGTGCCGCAACACCTACAAGCTCTCGGACTCCAAAGTCCCTTACACACGCAAGTCCACCGACTCGCCGAGGCCGCACCTCAAAACACCAAGAGTTCACAACCGAACTCTAACCACCAACGAGCACACTTGCCCGTCTCCTCAAATACAAAGGAAATCTCTTTGGTGATCTAACACTTGATCACCAATTACAAACTCACTACAACACTCTCCCTATAGGATAGATATACAATGGAAGCTCAAGTGTAGTGTGAGAAAAAAACAAGGAAAGAAGGCTTTGATGGAAAACTCAAGAAATCACAATAAATACTCTCTTGATAAAATCCCTTTTGATAGGAAATATTGGCACTCTATTTTGTGGAGAAAACTTCTGAAATCACTTGGAAAAACTGGCTCAAGAAGTCCTCAAAATCTTGGCTTAAAACAATGACAAAACCCCCTTTTATAGAGGCCAGAAAAAACTAGCCGTTGGGTTCTGTCAGTGCTACCGGTCGACCGGTCCGGTCGACCGGCAACGGTCAAAAATCCGACCGTTGCAGCCTCCGGTCGACCGGCTCGGTCGACCGACCCACTGGAGCAGAGAGTAATCTCTCTGTCGGTCGACCGGCCCGGTCGACCGATACTTCCCGAGAGCAAAGCTCTCTTAAGCGGTCGACCGGTCCGGTCGACCGACCTCCAGTGCACACAGGCGTGCACGCTGTGCACGTCCGGTCGACCGACCCGGTCGACCGGCCTCTGTCAGTTCTGAAAAATCAGAACTGGCAGAACCAGAAAAATGGGATTAAGGATTGGTCTTTTAACTTAATAAAAATCCCAGAAATTCACAGTAAATCCAGAAAAATAGTTTCAATCAAAATAAAACTGTTTTTATAAAAATATGTTTTTCTAAAACTTGTTTTTCCATAACTTCACAAAATACAAAAACAAGATATTTTGAACTTATAAAGCAAAGTGTGTATGGATATGATCCACCACACAATCAAGATGAAATATCTAGTTTTTGACATAAAGCACTAAACTTGTTTTGGTTAAAGGATATGTATATAAGAAATTACCAAAACCCAAAGTAGATATTTTGTCATAAGGAAAATCTCATCAAATACAAAAACAAGATATACTTTTAAAGCATAGTGTGTATGGATATGATCCACTACACAAATAAGATGAATATCTAGTTTTTGACATAAGGCTCTAAACTTGGTTTTGAAAGATATGTATATAGGTAACATCAAAAACCAAGACATGTATTTTGTCCAATGAAAAATCTTTTTACCAAAAAGAAAGAGTCTTTTCTAACTAAAAATTCTTTTATGAAAAGACATAAATCAAGAGTGTGTGTGTGATATGAACTTGAGCAATCCACCAACTATCTATCCTTTACATTTTAACTAAAACAAACAAAAATCTTATACCTAGACACAAGTCTTCATCCTCTTGAAGTCTTCACTTGAAGGCTTCTCATCTTCTTGACTTGGTCCAAATGCAATCCACCGAGCTCATCTCTAGATGTGGTCTTGATGCATAGGCTCGTGAATCGACCGGTGCTAGCTTCCAACTTGACATATTATCCTTTGTTGAAGCTCCACACCTACTAAGATCTTGATAAGGATCTGTCACTAATTAAATACAAGATCATTAGTAATCATAACTTCATGAGTTGATCATCATCAAAACTAGGGTGATAGGCCTTTGGGCCAACAATCTCCCCTTTTTTGATGACAAAACTCATGACGTTATATATGCATGGATTAAAGTAAAGCTTCAAAGAAGCTCCCCCTTAACTCATGCATACAAAATAAATAATAAATATGATCATGAAGCACATGAATATGGATGCAAATATGGAGATGCAACAAGCATAAATCAAAATCTTTTTACTCCTATTTGCATAAATCAAAACACATATGCATAAATACAAATCTTAATTCCCCTTAAGTAAGAAGGACAAATACTTCTCCCCCTTAAGCAAGGAAATCATGCATATATATCAAAACAAAACACAAATACTTCTCCCCCTTTTGTCAATCATCAACAAAGGGTTCAAAGTAAAATCAAATCAACAAACTTTCTCCCCTTTTATGTCAAAAATAAAGAAGTCAAGGAGGGGCAATACAAATCAAAAATTTTGAATTTTTCTCATCAAAACAAAATCATTAATTCTATTTTATCAAAACAAATTTTGAATTTTCTCTTTGATATCAAATAAAAAATATTGATACCATTTTAAAATCTAATGCATAAGCTTGAAAAATAAGATTTGAATTAAGCTTAGCATTAACAACCCATGAAGAATTCGAACTAGTTAAATGAGAGTGTTTAACAACTATTACGGAATCCTTCTATCAAGGAATAAATCTAAGGATTTTCATGAAATAGCAATGAAACACAAAACACTCAAACACTCTAATCTATAAAGTCCAAATAGTTTCAAAAGAAGTGAGTGTACTAATGTTATGTGAAACATGGCATCATGAAAATGACAATAAGGTACAATATTCCTTAGAAAATCATAAACATCAAAATCATCTCACATTTTTTATTAAATCATTGAAAACAAAATCTATATGTCAAGATATATGTATGTTTTGACAATACATGAAATATACATACATATCTCTTAAACTCAAGTGAGTCTATATGAATGGATTTGCATTGAAGGCAAAAGACTCAAGAGTTATACATGTATATTTTAAGGTTTGGCAAAATACACATATACATGAAATAAAAGGCACATGATCATAAGTCAAATCCAAAAGGTGAACATAAGTTTAAATATGTATGAATCATCAAAACTAAGCAATACAAGTACATTTCAAGGGTTCAAATAAGCATTTAAGCACACTTACTAATAGATCTTTTGAGGCCCATGATATGTTCAAGTATAAATCCTAGTGTTGACAAAAACTAACATATAAACTAATATTCAAATCATGAAGCATTAAATTTTAAGAAAAATTGAATCATGTGACAATCTCAAAAACTATTTGAAGAATACATAACTAGTATAATTGTTTTTGAAAACTAGTTTTACACATTCTGTTTTTACACATGTTTTAATCTTTAATACAAATCAAAAACATGAAAAATCATCAATTTTTTATATTTATTTAAAATACTAATCTTCATGGTATATGTATGATTTATCCAATTCTAACAATATGCATACATATCCCAAATCTAAAAGAGTCCAATATATATATTGCATGAAGGCAAATGACTCAAGGGTATACATGTATATTTATTAGATTTGAATTAAACACACATATACATGAAGTAAAATCAAAGATAGGCATAACAAGTATAAATGACCGAATCATCAAAACTAGCCTATACACATGCATATAGTGGACACAAATGAGCATGAAGTTCAAATATATATGAGTCAATTGTAGTTCACTATTTGTACATGTATAATACAAGTTTTGATAGAAACTACACTTAAACTAGTATATACCACATGAAACACCAAAAATATCTTAAAATATGAACATGCTATGAATATTATGAATGAACAAGCATGTACATAAATGAAATAGGAGTTTAGAAATTGTTACCAACTCCAAAGCTCCTAGCATGGTGGTTGATCCACCAAAGCTCCTTGATAGCGATGCAACCCAAAAGTATGTCCATCATGTCCAAGTGCATCCACTACCAAGGTACCATCCCTCTCACGTTTTGTGAGAGCCCTCACCTACATCACAAGCAAAAGGTGGGGGTTTTGGTACCCATATTTTCTTGGGTCCTTTGGGGTTAGCTTTATTATAAGGAACCCAAAATCCTTTAGACATAGCAAAATATAAGTTATGCTTCTTATCAAAACAATATTTTGCTAAATGGCCTTTGCGACCACAATGTGTACAAGTGTACACCCTATCATGATGCTTATGAGTGTGATTGTGATCGTGATGTGCAACATAAGCATAAGCATGATGTGTATGTGCATGAGCATGGGGAACTTGTTTCTTTTGAAACAAAGATTCCAACTTAGAATGATTGAATGCACATGTGCTCAAATTAGAGCTCAAATTTTCTATCTTATTTTTCAAATTCTTAATCTCATTAGTTGTGGCATGTAAAGCATGGTGAGATAAAGAATCATTTTTCTTTTTCTTTGAAAAACATTATCCTTTTCTTTTTCAACAAATTTTCTTTTTAAAGATTTATTTTCTTGAAAAACGATTTCCTTTTGTTTTCCACCAAATCAATCTTATCCTTCAAAATAGTGTTCCCTTCACAAAGATCATTCAATTTTGAAAGCAAGGAAATATTTTCATTTTTCAAATCTTTATTTTCTTTTTCTAAACATGCAAGTTTATTTCTAAAAAATCATTTTCTACATGCATGCAATCAATATCCTTTTCAAATTTTTATTTTCCTTTTTAATTATGTCATATCTCTCAAGCAATAATTGGCAAAATGAATTTAGCTCATCATATGACATAGTAGCATCCTCATCCTCGGATTCGGAAGTTACCTCAAGGGGTTATCCCTTGGACCATGTAGCACTTGTTGGAGGTGTCGCTTCCAACATCCGAATCGCTCCCGGCATAGTATAGATCCTTTTCGCCAAGGGAGGTGATGATGTTCCAAGCTACAAAAGCCGAATCAATGTTAGCAACCCTATAAGTAATCATCATTTAGGGTACTCTTCAAAGCATTAAGGGCTTTTGCATTAGCCTCAAGATTCTTACCATTCAAGCAATAATCATTATTAGTGATGGCAAGATATACATTATGACCTAGGGCTTTGAGGTATAATGACATCTTAACTTTCCATATTTGGATGTTAAGGATGTCAAAGGTGGGTGGCGACGTGAAGTCCATGGTGTGTGTACTAAAATCTTGTGATTAGCCTAAAGGAGGATCTTTAACTCTTAGGTTGTTAGACCCAATATCAAGAGCACTAGCTCTGATACCAATTGTAAGATCACCTAGAGGGGGGGTGAATAGGTGATGGCTAATCTAATGGTCACTTATGAACAATAATGCGGAATTAAAACTAAGTTGACCAAAATTAAACTTCTTTTAATTAAACACTTATGTATAACACAAGAGTGTTGCCGAATTCCCCTTGCGAGGCTCTGGACAAACTCCTCTAGATTCCCCTTGAATGGGTTGAGGTGCCGCGTTGGCTCTCTTGGTTGAATACTAGTGTTAACAACAATCCCAAGCAAGTATATAACAATTAAGCACAAGGAATATCAAGCATGTAATAGTAAAGACAATGTAAGTAATGCAAGATATAAATAAGACAATAAGAGAAAAAGAGCAAGAGATAGCAATCGCAAACACAAAGGTATGTTTCGAGGTTCGAGCACACTTGCTCTACATCCCCGCCTTCGACACACGAAGGATTTCCACTATGTAAGATCCCACCGGATCTCTCCTCGGTGCCGCAACACCTACAAGCTCTCGGACTCCAAAGTCCCTTACACACGCAAGTCCACCGACTCGCCGAGGCCGCACCTCAAAACACCAAGAGTTCACAACCGAACTCTAACCACCAACGAGCACACTTGCCCGTCTCCTCAAATACAAAGGAAATCTCTTTGGTGATCTAACACTTGATCACCAATTACAAACTCACTACAACACTCTCCCTATAGGATAGATATACAATGGAAGCTCAAGTGTAGTGTGAGAAAAAAACAAGGAAAGAAGGCTTTGATGGAAAACTCAAGAAATCACAATAAATACTCTCTTGATAAAATCCCTTTTGATAGGAAATATTGGCACTCTATTTTGTGGAGAAAACTTCTGAAATCACTTGGAAAAACTGGCTCAAGAAGTCCTCAAATCTTGGCTTAAAACATGACAAAACCCCCTTTTATAGAGGCCAGAAAAAACTAGCCGTTGGGTTCTGTCAGTGCTACCGGTCGACCGGTCCGGTCGACCGGCAACGGTCAAAAATCCGACCGTTGCAGCCTCCGGTCGACCGGCTCGGTCGACCGACCCACTGGAGCAGAGAGTAATCTCTCTGTCGGTCGACCGGCCCGGTCGATCGATACTTCCCGAGAGCAAAGCTCTCTTAAGCGGTCGACCGGTCCGGTCGACCGACCTCCAGTGCACACAGGCGTGCACGCTGTGCACGTCCGGTCGACCGACCCGGTCGACCGGCCTCTGTCAGTTCTGAAAAATCAGAACTGGCAGAACCAGAAAAATGGGGATTAAGGATTGGTCTTTTAACTATAAAAATCCAGAAATTCACAGTAAATCCAGAAAAATAGTTTCAATCAAAATAAAAACTGTTTTTATAAAAATATGTTTTTCTAAAACTTGTTTTCCATAACTTCACAAAATACAAAAACAAGATATTTTGAACTTATAAAGCAAAGTGTGTATGGATATGATCCACCACACAATCAAGATGAAATATCTAGTTTTTGACATAAAGCACTAAACTTGTTTTGGTTAAAGGATATGTATATAAGAAATTACCAAAACCCAAAGTAGATTTTTGTCATAAGGAAAATCTCATCAAATACAAAAACAAGATATACTTTTAAAGCATAGTGTGTATGGATATGATCCACTACACAAATAAGATGAATATCTAGTTTTGACATAAGGCTCTAAACTTGGTTTTGAAAGATATGTATATAGGTAACATCAAAAACCAAGACATGTATTTTGTCCAATGAAAAATCTTTTTTACCAAAAAGAAAGAGTCTTTTCTAACTAAAAATTCTTTTATGAAAAGACATAAATCAAGAGTGTGTGTGTGATATGAACTTGAGCAATCCACCAACTATCTATCCTTTACATTTTAACTAAAACAAACAAAAATCTTATACCTAGACACAAGTCTTCATCCTCTTGAAGTCTTCACTTGAAGGCTTCTCATCTTCTTGACTTGGTCCAAATGCAATCCACCGAGCTCATCTCTAGATGTGGTCTTGATGCATAGGCTCGTGAATCGACCGGTGCTAGCTTCCAACTTGACATATTATCCTTTGTTGAAGCTCCACACCTACTAAGATCTTGATAAGGAATCTGTCACTAATTAAACACAAGATCATTAGTAATCATAACTTCATGAGTTGATCATCATCAAAACTAGGGTGATAGGCCTTTGGGCCAACAATCTCCCCTTTTTGATGATGACAAAACTCATGACGTTATATATGCATGGATTAAAGTAAAGCTTCAAAGAAGCTCCCCCTTAACTCATGCATACAAAATAAATATATATGATCATGAAGCACATGAATATGGATGCAAATATGGAGATGCAACAAGCATAAATCAAAATCTTTTTACTCCTATTTGCATAAATCAAAACACATATGCATAAATACAAATCTTAATTCCCCTTAAGTAAGAAGGACAAATACTTCTCCCCCTTAAGCAAGGAATCATGCATATATATCAAACAAAAACACAAATACTCTCCCCCTTTTTGTCAATCATCAACAAAGGGTTCAAAGTAAAATCAAATCAACAAAACTTTCTCCCTTTTATGTCAAAAATAAAGAAGTCAAGGAGGGGCAATACAAATCAAAAATTTTGAATTTTTCTCATCAAAACAAAAATCATTAATTCTATTTTATCAAAACAAATTTTGAATTTTCTCTTTGATATCAAATAAAAAATTTGATACCATTTTAAAATCTAATGCATAAGCTTGAAAAATAAGATTTGATTAAGCTTAGCATTAACAACCCATGAAGAATTCGAACTAGTTAAATGAGAGTGTTTAACAACTATTACGAATCCTTCTATCAAGGAATAAATCTAAGGATTTTCATGAAATAGCAATGAAACACAAAACACTCAAACACTCTAATCTATAAAGTCCAAATAGTTTCAAAAGAAGTGAGTGTACTAATGTTATGTGAAACATGGCATCATGAAATGACAATAAGGTACAATATTCCTTAGAAAATCATAAACATCAAAATCATCTCACATTTTTTATTAAATCATTGAAAACAAAATCTATATGTCAAGATATATGTATGTTTTGACAATACATGAAAATATACATACATATCTCTTAAACTCAAGTGAGTCTATATGAATGGATTTGCATTGAAGGCAAAAGACTCAAGAGTTATACATGTATATTTTAAGGTTTGGCAAAATACACATATACATGAAATAAAAGCACATGATCATAAGTCAAATCCAAAAGGTGAACATAAGTTTAAATATGTATGAATCATCAAAACTAAGCAATACAAGTACATTTCAAGGGTTCAAATAAGCATTTAAGCACACTTACTAATAGATCTTTTTGAGGCCCATGATATGTTCAAGTATAAATCCTAGTGTTGACAAAAACTAACATATAAACTAATATTCAAATCATGAAGCATTAAATTTTAAGAAAAATTGAATCATGTGACAATCTCAAAAACTATTTGAAGAATACATAACTAGTATAAATTGTTTTTGAAAACTAGTTTTACACATTCTGTTTTACACATGTTTTAATCTTTAATACAAATCAAAAATGAAAAATCATCAATTTTTTATTATTTATTTAAAATACTAATCTTCATGGTATATGTATGATTTATCCAATTCTAACAATATGCATACATATCCCAAATCTAAAAGAGTCCAATATATATTGCATGAAGGCAAATGACTCAAGGGTTACATGTATATTTATTAGATTTGAATTAAACACACATATACATGAAGTAAAATCAAAGATAGCATAACAAGTATAAATGACCGAATCATCAAAACTAGCCTATACACATGCATATAGTGGACACAAATGAGCATGAAGTTCAATATATATGAGTCAATTGTAGTTCACTATTTGTACATGTATAATACAAGTTTTGATAGAAACTACACTTAAACTAGTATATACCACATGAAACACCAAAAATATCTTAAAATATGAACATGCTATGAATATTATGAATGAACAAGCATGTACATAAATGAAATAGGAGTTTAGAAATTGTTACCAACTCCAAAGCTCCTAGCATGGTGGTTGATCCACCAAAGCTCCTTGATAGCGATGCAACCCAAAAGTATGTCCATCATGTCCAAGTGCATCCACTACCAAGGTACCATCCCTCTCACGTTTTGTGAGAGCCCTCACCTACATCACAAGCAAAAGGTGGGGGTTTTGGTACCCATATTTTCTTGGGTCCTTTGGGGTTAGCTTTATTATAAGGAACCCAAAATCCTTTAGACATAGCAAAATATAAGTTATGCTTCTTATCAAAACAATATTTTGCTAAATGGCCTTTGCGACCACAATGTGTACAAGTGTACACCCTATCATGATGCTTATGAGTGTGATTGTGATCGTGATGTGCAACATAAGCATAAGCATGATGTGTATGTGCATGAGCATGGGGAACTTGTTTCTTTTGAAACAAAGATTCCAACTTAGAATGATTGAATGCACATGTGCTCAAATTAGAGCTCAAATTTTCTATCTTATTTTTCAATTCTTAATCTCATTAGTTGTGGCATGTAAAGCATGGTGAGATAAAGAATCATTTTTTCTTTTTCTTTTGAAAAACATTATCCTTTTCTTTTTCAACAAATTTTCTTTTTAAAGATTTATTTTCTTGAAAAACGATTTCCTTTTGTTTTTCCACCAAATCAATCTTATCCTTCAAAATAGTGTTCCCTTCACAAAGATCATTCAATTTTGAAAGCAAGGAAATATTTCATTTTTCAAATCTTTATTTTCTTTTTCTAAACATGCAAGTTTATTTCTAAAAGAATCATTTTCTACATGCATGCAATCAATATCCTTTTTCAAATTTTTATTTTCCTTTTTAATTATGTCATATCTCTCAAGCAATAATTGGCAAAATGAATTTAGCTCATCATATGACATAGTAGCATCCTCATCCTCGGATTCGGAAGTTACCTCAAGGGGGTTATCCCCTTGGACCATGTAGCACTTGTTGGAGGTGTCGCTTCCAACATCCGAATCGCTCCCGGCATAGTATAGATCCTTTTCGCCAAGGGAGGTGATGATGTTCCAAGCTACAAAAGCCGAATCAATGTTAGCAACCCTAAATAAGTAATCATCATTTAGGGTACTCTTCAAAGCATTAAGGGCTTTTGCATTAGCCTCAAGATTCTTACCATTCAAGCATAATCATTATTAGTGATGGCAGATATACATTATGACCTAGGGCTTTGAGGTATAATGACATCTTAACTTTCCATATTTGGATGTTAAGGATGTCAAAGGTGGGTGGCGACGTGAAGTCCATGGTGTGTGTACTAAAATCTTGTGATTAGCCTAAAGGAGGATCTTTAACTCTTAGGTTGTTAGACCCAATATCAAGAGCACTAGCTCTGATACCAATTGTAAGATCACCTAGAGGGGGGGTGAATAGGTGATGGCTAATCTAATGGTCACTTATGAACAAATAATGCGGAATTAAAACTAAGTTGACAAAATTAAACTTCTTTTAATTAAACACTTATGTATAACACAAGAGTGTTGCCGAATTCCCCTTGCGAGGCTCTGGACAAACTCCTCTAGATTCCCCTTGAATGGGTTGAGGTGCTGCGTTGGCTCTCTTGGTTGAATACTAGTGTTAACAACAATCCCAAGCAAGTATATAACAATTAAGCACAAGGGAATATCAAGCATGTAATAGTAAAGACAATGTAAGTAATGCAAGATATAAATAAGACAATAAGAGAAAAAGCAAGAGATAGCAATCGCAAACACAAAGGTATGTTTCGAGGTTCGAGCACACTTGCTCTACATCCCCGCCTTCGACACACGAAGGATTTCCACTATGTAAGATCCCACCGGATCTCTCCTCGGTGCCGCAACACCTACAAGCTCTCGGACTCCAAAGTCCCTTACACACGCAAGTCCACCGACTCGCCGAGGCCGCACCTCAAAACACCAAGAGTTCACAACCGAACTCTAACCACCAACGAGCACACTTGCCCGTCTCCTCAAATACAAGGAAATCTCTTTGGTGATCTAACACTTGATCACCAATTACAAACTCACTACAACACTCTCCCTATAGGATAGATATACAATGGAAGCTCAAGTGTAGTGTGAGAAAAAAACAAGGAAAGAAGGCTTTGATGGAAAACTCAAGAAATCACAATAAATACTCTCTTGATAAAATCCCTTTTGATAGGAAATATTGGCACTCTATTTTGTGGAGAAAACTTCTGAAATCACTTGGAAAAACTGGCTCAAGAAGTCCTCAAAATCTTGGCTTAAAACAATGACAAAACCCCCTTTTATAGAGGCCAGAAAAAACTAGCCGTTGGGTCTGTCAGTGCTACCGGTCGACCGGTCCGGTCGACCGGCAACGGTCAAAAATCCGACCGTTGCAGCCTCCGGTCGACCGCTTCGGTCGACCGACCCACTGGAGCAGAGAGTAATCTCTCTGTCGGTCGACCGGCCGGTCGATCGATACTTCCGAGAGCAAAGCTCTCTTAAGCGGTCGACCGGTCCGGTCGACCGACCTCCAGTGCACACAGGCGTGCACGCTGTGCACGTCCGGCTCGACCGACCCGGTCGACCGGCCTCTGTCAGTTCTGAAAAATCAGAACTGGCAGACCAGAAAAATGGGATTAAGGATTGGTCTTTTAACTTAATAAAAATCCCAGAAATTCACAGTAAATCCAGAAAAATAGTTTCAATCAAAATAAAAACTGTTTTTATAAAATATGTTTTTCTAAAACTTGTTTTTCCATAACTTCACAAAATACAAAAACAAGATATTTTTGAACTTATAAAGCAAAGTGTGTATGGATATGATCCACCACACAATCAAGATGAAATATCTAGTTTTGACATAAAGCACTAAACTTGTTTTGGTTAAAGGATATGTATATAAGAAATTACCAAAACCCAAAGTAGATATTTTGTCATAAGGAAAATCTCATCAAATACAAAACAAGATATACTTTTAAAGCATAGTGTGTATGGATATGATCCACTACACAAATAAGATGAATATCTAGTTTTGACATAAGGCTCTAAACTTGGTTTTGAAAGATATGTATATAGGTAACATCAAAAACCAAGACATGTATTTTGTCCAATGAAAATCTTTTTACCAAAAAGAAAGAGTCTTTTCTAACTAAAAATTCTTTTATGAAAAGACATAAATCAAGAGTGTGTGTTGATATGAACTTGAGCAATCCACCAACTATCTATCCTTTACATTTAACTAAAACAAACAAAATCTTATACCTAGACACAAGTCTTCATCCTCTTGAAGTCTTCACTTGAAGGTTTCTCATCTTCTTGACTTGGTCCAAATGCAATCCACCGAGCTCATCTCTAGATGTGGTCTTGATGCATAGGCTCGTGAATCGACCGGTGCTAGCTTCCAACTTGACATATTATCTTTTTGAAGCTCCACACCTACTAAGATCTTGATAAGAATCTGTCACTAATTAAACACAAGATCATTAGTAATCATAACTTCATGAGTTGATCATCATCAAAACTAGGGTGATAGGCCTTTGGGCCAACAATCTCCCCCTTTTGATGATGACAAAACTCATGACGTTATATATGCATGGATTAAAGTAAAGCTTCAAAGAAGCTCCCCCTTAACTCATGCATACAAAATAAATAATAAATATGATCATGAAGCACATGAATATGGATGCAAATATGGAGATGCAACAAGCATAAATCAAAATCTTTTTACTCCTATTTGCATAAATCAAAACACATATGCATAAATACAAATCTTAATTCCCCTTAAGTAAGAAGGACAAATACTTCTCCCCCTTAAGCAAGGAAATCATGCATATATATCAAAACAAAAACACAAATACTTCTCCCCCTTTTTGTCAATCATCAACAAAGGGTTCAAAGTAAAATCAAATCAACAAACTTTCTCCCTTTTATGTCAAAATATAAAGAAGTCAAGGAGGGGCAATACAAATCAAAAATTTTGAATTTTTCTCATCAAAACAAAATCATTAATTCTATTTTATCAAAACAAATTTGAATTTTCTCTTGATATCAAATAAAAAATATTGATACCATTTTAAAATCTAATGCATAAGCTTGAAAAATAAGATTTGAATTAAGCTTAGCATTAACAACCCATGAAGAATTCGAACTAGTTAAATGAGAGTGTTTAACAACTATTACGGAATCCTTCTATCAAGGAATAAATCTAAGGATTTTCATGAAATAGCAATGAAACACAAACACTCAAACACTCTAATCTATAAAGTCCAAATAGTTTCAAAAGAAGTGAGTGTACTAATGTTATGTGAAACTGGCATCATGAAAATGACAATAAGGTACAATATTCCTTAGAAAATCATAAACATCAAAATCATCTCACATTTTTATTAAATCATTGAAAACAAAATCTATATGTCAAGATATATGTATGTTTTGACAATACATGAAATATACATACATATCTCTTAAACTCAAGTGAGTCTATATGAATGGATTTGCATTGAAGGCAAAAGACTCAAGAGTTATACATGTATATTTTAAGGTTTGGCAAAAATACACATATACATGAAATAAAAGGCACATGATCATAAGTCAAATCCAAAAGGTGAACATAAGTTTAAATATGTATGAATCATCAAAACTAAGCAATACAAGTACATTTCAAGGTTTCAAATAAGCATTTAAGCACACTTACTAATAGATCTTTTTGAGGCCCATGATATGTTCAAGTATAAATCCTAGTGTTGACAAAAAACTAACATATAAACTAATATTCAAATCATGAAGCATTAAATTTTAAGAAAATTGAATCATGTGACAATCTCAAAAACTATTTGAAGAATACATAACTAGTATAAATTGTTTTTGAAAACTAGTTTTACACATTCTGTTTTACACATGTTTTAATCTTTAATACAAATCAAAAACATGAAAAATCATCAATTTTTTATTATTTATTTAAAATACTAATCTTCATGGTATATGTATGATTATCCATTCTAACAATATGCATACATATCCCAAATCTAAAAGAGTCCAATATATATATTGCATGAAGGCAAATGACTCAAGGGTATACATGTATATTATTAGATTTGAATTAAACACACATATACATGAAGTAAAATCAAAGATAGGCATAACAAGTATAAATGACCGAATCATCAAAACTAGCCTATACACATGCATATAGTGGACACAAATGAGCATGAAGTTCAAATATATATGAGTCAATTGTAGTTCACTATTTGTACATGTATATACAAGTTTGATAGAAACTACACTTAAACTAGTATATACCACATGAAACACCAAAAATATCTTAAAATATGAACATGCTATGAATATTATGAATGAACAAGCATGTACATAAATGAAATAGGAGTTTAGAAATTGTTACCAACTCCAAAGCTCCTAGCATGGTGGTTGATCCACCAAAGCTCCTTGATAGCGATGCAACCCAAAAGTATGTCCATCATGTCCAAGTGCATCCACTACCAAGGTACCATCCCTCTCACGTTTTGTGAGAGCCCTCACCTACATCACAAGCAAAAGGTGGGGGTTTTGGTAACCATATTTTTCTTGGGTCCTTTGGGGTTAGCTTTATTATAAGGAACCCAAAATCCTTTAACATAGCAAATATAAAGTTATGCTTCTTATCAAAACAATATTTTGCTAAATGGCCTTTGCGACCACAATGTGTACAAGTGTACACCCTATCATGATGCTTATGAGTGTGATTGTGATCGTGATGTGCAACATAAGCATAAGCATGATGTGTATGTGCATGAGCATGGGGAACTTGTTTCTTTTGAAACAAAGATTCCACTTAGAATGATTGAATGCACATGTGCTCAAATTAGAGCTCAAATTTTCTAATCTTATTTTTCAAATTCTTAATCTCATTAGTTGTGGCATGTAAAGCATGGTGAGATAAGAATCATTTTCTTTTTCTTTTTGAAAAAACATTATCTTTTCTTTTTCAACAAATTTTCTTTTTAAAGATTTATTTTCTTGAAAAACGATTTCCTTTTGTTTTTCCACCAAATCAATCTATCCTTCAAAATAGTGTCCCTTCACAAAGATCATTCAATTTTGAAAGCAAGGAAATATTTCATTTTTCAAATCTTTATTTCTTTTTTCTAAACATGCAAGTTTATTTCTAAAAGAATCATTTTCTACATGCATGCAATCAATATCCTTTTTCAATTTTTATTTTCCTTTTTAATTATGTCATATCTCTCAAGCAATAATTGGCAAATGAATTTAGCTCATCATATGACATAGTAGCATCCTCATCCTCGGATTCGGAAGTTACCTCAAGGGGGTTATCCCTTGGACCATGTAGCACTTGTTGGAGGTGTCGCTTCCAACATCCGAATCGCTCCCGGCATAGTATAGATCCTTTTCGCCAAGGGAGGTGCTGATGTTCCAAGCTACAAAAGCCGAATCAATGTTAGCAACCCTAAATAAGTAATCATCATTTAGGGTACTCTTCAAAGCATTAAGGGCTTTTGCATTAGCCTCAAGATTCTTACCATTCAAGCAATAATCATTATTAGTGATGGCAAGATATACATTATGACCTAGGGCTTTGAGTATAATGACATCTTAACTTTCCATATTTGGATGTTAAGGATGTCAAAGGTGGGTGGCGACGTGAAGTCCATGGTGTGTGTACTAAAATCTTGTGATTAGCCTAAGGAGGATCTTTAACTCTTAGGTTGTTAGACCCAATATCAAGAGCACTAGCTCTGATACCAATTGTAAGATCACCTAGAGGGGGGGTGGATAGGTGATGGCTAATCTAATGGTCACTTATGAACATAATGCGGAATTAACTAAGTGACCAAAATTAAACTTCTTTAATTAAACACTTATGTATAACACAAGAGTGTTGCCGAATTCCCCTTGCGAGGCTCTGGACAAACTCCTCTAGATTCCCCTTGAATGGGTTGAGGTGCCGCGTTGGCTCTCTTGGTTGAATACTAGTGTTACAACAATCCCAAGCAAGTATATAACAATTAAGCACAAGGGAATATCAAGCATGTAATAGTAAAGACAATGTAAGTAATGCAAGATATAAATAAGACAATAAGAGAAAAAGGCAAGAGATAGCAATCGCAACACAAAGGTATGTTTCGAGGTTCGAGCACACTTGCTCTACATCCCCGCCTTCGACACACGAAGGATTTCCACTATGTAAGATCCCACCGGATCTCTCCTCGGTGCCGCAACACCTACAAGCTCTCGGACTCCAAAGGTCCCTTACACACGCAAGTCCACCGACTCGCCGAGGCCGCACCTCAAACACCAAGAGTTCACAACGAACTCTAACCACCAACGAGCACACTTGCCCGTCTCCTCAAATACAAAGGAAATCTCTTTGGTGATCTAACACTTGATCACCAATTACAAACTCACTACAACACTCTCCCTATAGGATAGATTACAATGGAAGCTCAAGTGTAGTGTGAGAAAAACAAGGAAAGAAGGCTTTGATGGAAAACTCAAGAAATCACAATAAATACTCTCTTGATAAAATCCCTTTTGATAGGAAATATTGGCACTCTATTTTGTGAGAAAACTTCTGAAATCACTTGGAAAAACTGGCTCAAGAAGTCCTCAAAATCTTGGCTTAAAACAATGACAAAACCCCCTTTTATAGAGGCCAGAAAAAACTAGCCGTTGGGTTCTGTCAGTGCTACCGGTCGACCGGTCCGGTCGACCGCAACGGTCAAAAATCTGACCGTTGCAGCCTCCGGTCGACCGGCTCGGTCGACCCGACCCACTGGAGCAGAGAGTAATCTCTCTGTCGGTCGACCGGCCCGGTCGACCGATACTTCCCGAGAGCAAAGCTCTCTTAAGCGGTCGACCGGTCCGGTCGACCGACCTCCAGTGCACACAGGCGTGCACGCTGTGCACGTCCGGTCGACCGACCCGGTCGACCGGCCTCTGTCAGTTCTGAAAAATCAGAACTGGCAGAACCAGAAAAATGGATTAAGGATTGGTCTTTTAACTTAATAAAAATCC
>JAVJIF010025411.1:0-57647 GCA_038442645.1 Agave tequilana | reverse complement strand
AACTCAACATCGAGAGTACACAACTCCTCTCTCGAATACAAAACCTCTGCGCAAGAGGTGAGCACTAAGCCAAGCATAAAGTGAAGGAAAATACACTTGGTGATCACAAAGATCACAAACTCTCTCTTGGTGATCTCAAGAATCACAAACAATTTTCTCATAAAAACAAGATCCTAAAGATATGATTAGAATTGATTGGCTCAAGTATGTGAGAAATCAAAATGTTTGAAAATAAAACAACAAAGAAAATACTTGAGAAAAACTTCTGATAAATATATAAATGAAGAATAAAATAGAATTCCCAAAGACTTGATTTTCTTTGATTTTCAAAACTTTGAAAAACAATAAAAATAAGAGAATTTTTGGTACAAAAACTCCTTATTAATACTTGCTGAAAACACTTAAGGAAATGAGAAAAATTGCTCTTGAAAATCTTAGGAGAAACAGCTCTCAAAGACCCATTTTTATAGGGGTCTGAAAATATAGCCGTTGGGGTCAAGACAGATCCATAATGACCTGTTGGTCAACCGCCCATCGACCGGCCAACGGTCAGATTTCTGACCGTTGGGGCTGTCGGTCGACCGGTCGGTCAACTGCCCCAAGACAATTTGCCTGTCGGTCGATCGCCCGGTCGATCGAGGTTAGAACCAGATAGTGAACTCTCTGGTCGGTCGACCGGGGCCAGATCCAGAGAGCAAACTCTCGGATCGGTTGACCGTCCGGTCGACTGGCCCATTGGCTAAGGGAATGTGCACGTCTATGCACATCGGTCGACGCCCGATCGACTGAGATCTGGTCCGGTCGACCGGTCGGTCGACGCCGGTGGTCTCAGGCTGGGTTTAAGGTTTGAAAACTTGATCTTTTAAATACCTATAAAATCTCATAAAATCACATAAAATTCACAAAAATAAGTTCATGTAAGAACTTGAAAAACAAATATGTTTGATCAAAGATCAACCCATATTACAAACAATTTGAACTATTTTTGAGGCATTAGAAATTAAGCTTGAAACAAAAAGTTATATTTTCAAAACTCGTTTTAATTTTGTCTTCAAGAGTTTTGAGAAGACTTTAAAATGAAAAACTATTTCTCAAAAACTTGTATAAATACAAAAACATGATATAGAAACACTTTTGAAGCATACTGTGTATGGATAGAATCCAATACACATGATAAATGATATCTCTATGTTTTTGCCAATAAATCCAAAACTATGTTTTGTTAAAAATAAAACTTGAAATCATGAACTAGATAAATCAAAATTAGTTTTTAGATATAAGAACTATCAATGTATATGGATGAATTCACTATACATGTACAACATGTAAAACTTCTTTTGATTCTATCTATTCATGAAAACTATAAATGTATTCTTGAAAATCCAAAACGATTAAACCGAAACCAAAAACTATTTTAACTTGTGTGTGTGTGAACTTGAGCATATCAAGACTAATCAATCTGTACACAAGATCTAAACACTTTAAACAAAGCTAGATGCAAGTCTTCTTCTCCAAGTCGATTTGATCCAAAAATGATCCAAAGAGCTTGACTCCAACCGAGTGCTAGATGTGATCTTGACGCGCGAGCTCTTGAATCAACTTGTGTTAGCTCCAAAACTTGACTTGAATCTTTCGTTGAAGCCAATCACCCACTAAGATCTTGATCAATATCTGAAACTTATTAAATACAAGATCATTAGTAAACTAACCTTCATAAGTTAGTCATCATCAAAACTAAGGTGAAAGGCCTTTGGGCCAACATTCTGTTCTTACAAATCTCCCATGCTACATAGGCAAAGACCGCCTTCACAAACAGAGTAGTCCCCTGCTGAGCAAGGAGGCCGCCATAATAATTCCAAGAAGTTGCACACATACAGATGTGACCTAGATAAAGACGTTCAATTCACCAGTAATGCTCTGCCACACACCCTTGCCATATTGCAAGAGCAGAAAAGATGTTCCGTATTCTTTTAAAGCCAGGGCCATACTCATTCATAGTCTATGGAGGCTTAAGTTGCTTGACTAGCGGTTTGTGAAGACACGTTTGTGTTGTATAAAAGGAGGCTACTAGTAGTTCATGGATGTTGGCTTGTTGTGATTAACGTGTGCATATATAGATTTCGTTCTCTTTGTGGGATCCTCTTTTTCATGTCATGATAGGTTTCTCTTTTCTTCTATATGAAGGAGCTATTATCTTTTCTTCTATATGAAGGAGCTATGAGACAATATATAAGCTTATAGGCATTTCTCAGGGGGAAAAAAAAAAGAAACAAAAAAACAAAAAAGAAAGTTCCCATCTTTGACTTTCTTCATTGAGTAAATTTTAATAAACTAACAAATACTACCTCCCAATACATTCTTGTGTTTTTGCACAATCAAGTGTTTCCAATTATCATGCTATATTCAATTAAGTAAATGACTAATTTTATTTTGAAAAAAGCACGAGAGGAAGTAGACAATGTAATCAAATGTCTAGAATTAAGTTGTCACAATATATGAATTCTTGAGCACCACCATAAGATATCTAGTGAACACCCAAATTGAAGGTCGACACAGTAGATCACGATTAGTTCAATGTTAAGAAGGAAAAACTGTGCGGGACCTATGAGCTCACTGATCTAGCCTAAACCGAATGATGCTGTCATACCCTGATTCCATTATATGTATCCCTGATTCCAGTATATGTATCATTTATGGTTTTTAACGTTTGATCGTACATATATCATTTATTGTACGTATTTTCCTCCATTTGACCCGAAATTTTTACACGAAACTCTGCACTAGCACTGGATTACCCTAAAAATTTCACAAATTTTCTTTTAAATAACTATTTAATTAAATAGTTTCTCTTTCCTTCTATTTTCCCTTTTCTTTCTCTTTAAAATCTATTTTTTCAATTTTCTTCATTTTTATATTTTTCCATGGGACATTTACATATAAACCCTCAACAAATCAATATTTGCATTTCCAATTCTTTTTCTTTTTCTTTTCCTTTTCTTTTCTTTTCTCCATTTTTCTAGAAAATTTCATGGCTTCTCCAAGAAGCCAACCATTTGGCTTCTTTTATAAGCCTCTTCCCCCTTCCTTATCTTCTCCCTCACCTGCCAAGGCCATGGCCGGCCTCCTTCCTCTCTCCCTCCACCTTTCTCTCTAGAAAATCACTAAAAATGCCTCTAAAAATTCACTAAAAATCATAAAACCCTACCATCACCTCCTACAACTATTCCACCATCACCATAACCTCTCTTCCACCTTCCCTACCAAAAACCCTTTCTCTCTAGAAAAACCTATTTTCTCTCCCTATAAAATAATTCTACCATCACCACCACCACCACAACACCCCTCCCTCTCTATCTTAAACACACCTTCTATAATTTTTCTCAATTTTTTCTCTCGCTAAAAAGCCCCAAAATGGCACTTTCTCCCTCCTCCTACACTTTCTCTCTCTATATTTCTCAGTCACTCTCCTCATAGTTTAGGCCACCAGCCACCAGAGGCTCCACCACTTGGTTCTCCACCCTACTACACCCTCCACTCATCAAACTCTCTTTCTCTCTCTCTCTCTCTTAAAAACCTACTCTCCTCCTCACCTCTCTCAAGGCCACCAGCTATAGGACTGTTCCTCTCCCTCTTCTCCACCTCACTACACTCACCATATTCCTTAAATCCCTTTGTCTTTCCTCCAAACAAAAACCCTAATTTTCTCTCTCTAGAAATTTTATGTCTACCCTTTATTCTCTCTCTCTCCCCCCTTCTTAATGGATCTAAATCCATACCCACTAACCCATTTGCCCATAACTTAAACTATGGGTCTGAGTTGTGGAACTAAACCCGACCCGTTAAGAGCCCAAAACCGGTTTTAAAAACCCAATAAGGTAATTTTTACATAAAAAATCCTATTAAATAATATTTGTTGCATTTTTTATCCTTATTAATTACATATTTAACCCATTTATATGGTTTCTAGCGTTCGGGCGATATCTGGAGCATCCGGAGTCCGATTTGGACAATTCTGGAGTCGTTGTGATCATAAGAAAGAGAGTTATACTCCTGCGATCACTTTGTGAGTCTTTTTATTTTATAAACTATATTTATCGTGTTTAATGAAATTGATTGATTTCTTTATTTATCTTGATCATCTGTAAATCATTTTAAATATTGTTTAATAAAATGTAATTATCGATACTGTAATTAGAATATACATGATTGTTCTTTAAACATAATCCAAAACATAATAATAATCTATTTTATTTCTTGATTTATTATAATATATGAGAAGAAGATGGTAGAAGAAGAGTTATGTTGTTGCTTTAATTACGAAAGAAAGGAACAAGATAAAAAGATAAAAAGGAGAAGTGAGATTCTAAACTAATGAATGAAAAAAAACTAAAAGAGTACTTACCTCTATCGTTGAATCATAATAAAGACTTACCTCAGCGTGAAGTAAAGTAAAGCAAATAGAAAGAATAACTTGAACGCAGTGCTTGGCTAGATCGAGTATGATGAAGAAAAGTAGAAAACTCCACTGATGTCACTTCAATACAATTCTTACTTGGGGCGTGTTTGGTTGCAAGAAAGTGGGCGGAAGTAAGGAAACAGGGAAGTATAATTTCTCACTTACCTATCTATCTAAACACTAGAAAAAGAAAATAAGAAAACCCCTTTTCCTTTTCTCTTTGACACAACTATTTCCTCACTTTCAGAGTGCTACAATTAATTTTGTGGTCATGTAAATTTCATTTGTAATAAGTTGAAGCATAAACAGTTAATTTTTTGATCACGCACATCTCACTTGCATTCTAATTACAGTCCATTTTTTATTTTCTTAATTAATTTTTATTTTAATATTATTTTGCAGTCAACTTTGTGGTCAACTTTTCCACTTCTACTTTCACTTTCACATTACCATCCAAACGCCAGAAAAGACATTACATTTTTCAAACCACACTTCCCAACAATATCCAATCACCGAAAAACTTACTAAACAATTCCCAAGTTCCAAAGGAAACTATTACTACTTCCTCATTTCCTTACTTCCTCACTTCCACCCTTAACCAAATAGGCCTTGAAGAAGGATTACATTAGTGTCACTCTAATTACAATTCTTCTTCTTATTCTCTCATGTAACTCTCTCTAACTTAAAATAAAATAAAAATTATATTGAAAAAGAAAATAAACCCTAAACTAAACTAAACTAAAGCTCTCTACTCGAGTTCGTCCCTTTTCTTCTGAAAATGTAGGTATTTATAAGAGAAATAGGATAGGAGTAAGAATACGGAGATAGGGGAGCAAACGCTCCCCAGATTCAAAAACTTGGCCACGAAAATGTGGTTTTTTCCGTGTTTTCACTGCAAGATCCTGGCCGTAGGGCCAGGGTCTGGGTGCGTGCGTCCGTCCATTTGTCCTCTATCTTTTTATCCTCTTAAATTTTGAATATTTGCTTTAAATTTGATGATCTATCTCTTTATTCTCAACGGAACTGATAGAGTCTTCTTCTAATCCTTTTCTCCTTTGAATTTTCATGATATTTATCTTAACTGATATATCCAGTTTTCAGATAAGATGGATTCTAGAACTTTTAGATTTAAATCGATCTCCTTTCTTTGGAATTTTTGAAATTACTTGGATAAATCTGTCAATCTCTCTTTATTCCTTCATTAACTTGTATACCACTAGACATGAAAATATATTAAACAGCAGAGTTTTATTTAAACACAAATGCAGAAATGTGATACATATGATATAACATGTAATGCACGTGTACGATTAGGACCCACAATGGGGGAGCTCATAGGCAGGCTTTTGTGTTCCGCGCCCGGTAGAGAAAAACTACCACGGGTACTAATGCTCCTTAGATGATTGGAGGAAGGATGATGCACACACAAAAATGCAATTGTCTGGGTCAGAAAACCACAATTGCGATATTCTTTAATTTGAATAAAAGATTACAATAGATACAATCCGATTACAAAAGAGAGAAAATCTTTTAATTGATTCTCTTTTTTATTTAAAACTGAGTTTTTCACGTGGCGGTAGAGTAGAGAATCTTGTTCTGCGTTGACCGGTTAGATGTCAGACTTCTTTGGGAGGAAAATCTTCGCTTCGAATCACTGACAGAATAGCACAACTCTTATCAATGACCAAATCTCAAAAAGAGATTAAAAAAAACTTGAACTCAGGAAGTTTAAAGAGATAAACTCCTTTGATTCTCTCCTTCCTCTACTCTAATCAACTAACCCCTTTTCAATAGTTTTCTTGACTATTTATAGAGGCTTTCAGGGGTATATTGTCCCCTAGAATTCCTCCATAATGGGGTTAACTCCCCTCATTACGTGGGTATTAATTGACCAGTAATGGGGCAGTTACAACAGAAACGCAACACTGTTCTGTTTCTTGAAACACGGGCTTGAGCCTCGCGTTTTCATAGAAAAATGGATATGGCCGAGTTTCATGTTTGAACTGAAACGTGGGCTTAACAAGCCCTGCGTTAGGTTGTAGACGCGGGCTTAGACTGAGCCTCGCGTTTGAATTGAATCGCGGGCTTGGCTAAGCCCGGCGTTTTGAATTGAATGATGGCTTGGACCGAGCCTCGCGTTTTGAATTGAACACTGACTTGGACTAAGCCTCGCGTTTTGAATTGAATGTTGAATTGAATAAGCCTCGTGTTTCTTACTGATCTGAGCCCTTATTTGATAATTTTGTCTTTAATTTTTTGACTGTCCACAGAACCCCTCCAAAGTTTTCGAGACTCCGTAGTTGACTGGAACGGATATTGAGATACTTTGGACTTCGTGTTTATTTGTGGGCTTCCAAGCCTAAGCTGGCAATCTTCTGTGATACCCTGAACTTGATCTTATCTGAATTTTGATGTTTGTGGATGTACTGTTGAACTCTTTGAAGCCACCAAGGACAATCGTTGCAAGTATCCAAATACAGATTCTAGACCTTATATGAGCTCTGATATGATTTTTGGTGTACTGTTGAACTGGAAGAATTGTCATCTGCTTTTACTAGTGTACTATAGAACTGCTTGCAGAAGCAGAGACTAACTTTGCTTTAGAGAAAAGAAACATAGTTCTTGTAAACGTAAGGATTGCGTTTTCTCTGTAGACACGGGCTTCATTTGAAGTGAAGACGCACCTCTCACTTGATATAGAGACACAGCCCTTGAGTGTTACAAACGCGGACTTGATTCAAAGTGGAGATGCAATACTCACTGGAACAGAGGCACGAATCTCGAGCGTTACAAATGCGAACTTGATTCACAGTGGAGACGCGACACTCACTTGGAACAGAGACACGACTCCATAGCATTACAAAACGTAGAGCTCTCTTGTTTGGAGAAGCGACTTTTATGGAACACGAGCCTTGCATTTGAGTGCACTAACACATGTCTGGCCTACATTAACCTCGAGATACGCACCCGTATCTCGGCCGACACATCTTCCTATAAAAGCCGCAACACGTCCTTTCAAGAGTCATCATTTGACTCTTCTGAAATACACCTAGAGGGGGGGTAAAAAGGTGTACAAGCTAATCTAATGACAAATGATGCGGAATTAAAAACTACTTATACAAACTAAAGTTATTAAGCTAACACACAAAGTATAACACAAGAGTGTAGCCGAATTCCCCGTGAAGGGCTCTGGACTCTCTCCTCAAGATTCCTCTAGATTAAGAGTTGAGGTGTCATTATGGCTTTCTTAGTTGAATACAAGTGTGAGCACTGTTGGCCAAAGGCCTATCACCCTAGTTTTGATGATGATCAACTCATGAAGTTATGTTTACTAATGATCTTGTGTTTAATTAGTGACAGATTCCTTATCAAGATCTTAGTAGGTGTGGAGCTTCAACAAAGGATAAAATGTCAAGTTGGAAGCTAGCACCGGGATTCACGAGCCTATGCATCAAGAACACATCTAGAGATGAGCTCGGTGGATTGCATTTGGACCAAGTCAAGAAGATGAGAAGCCTTCAAGTGAAGACTTCAAGAAGTTGAAGACTTGTGTCTAGGTATAAGATTTTTATTTGTTTTAGTTAAAATGTAAAGGATAGAATAGATTGGTGGATTGCTCAAGTCATATCACACACACACTCTTGATAGAATGATTTTCATAAAAGATTTTCCTAGTTAAGAAAAGATTTTTATTGTGATAAAATACAATTTGGTTTTTGGTATTCATGTATACATATCTTATATCCAAAACCATATTTAGTGCTTTATGTCAAAAACTAGATATTTCATCTTGATTGTGTAGTGGATCATATCCATACACACTATGCCTTAAAGTATATCTTGTTTTTGTATTTGATGAAAATTTGGAAAAACATGTTGATTTAGAAAAACAGTTTTTATTATGAGCAAATATTTCCAAGTTACAAAAATAGTCAAATCTTTAATAAACATGCCTTGATTTTGTGCAAGCATGTTTCTATATCATAAAACTATTTTTGTAGAATTTCTAAGTATTTATGGGATTTTTATTAAGCAAAAAAGACCTATCTTTAATCCCAAATTTTCAGGTTCTGGCAGTTCTGATTTTTCAGAACTGACAGTAGCCGGTCAACCGGGTCGGTCGACCGGACGTGCACAGCGTGCACGCCTGTGTGCACTGGAGGACGGTCGACCGGACCGGTCGACCGCTTAAGAGAGCTTTGCTCTCGGGAATTATCGGTCGACCGGGCCGGTCGACCGACAGAGAGTTTACTCTCTTCTCCAGTTGCTCGGTCGACCGGGTCGGTCGACCGGAGGCTGCAACGGTCGGATTTTGACCGTTGCCGGTCGACCGGACCGGTCGACCGGAAGCTTTGACAGAGCCCCAACGGCTCTATTTTCTGTCAGCCTATAAAAGGGGGTTTTGTCATTGTTTTGAGCCAAGATTTTTGGAGACCTTAGAGCTAGTTTTTCCCAGTCTTTCTGAAGGATTTTTCTCCACAAAATAGAGTGCCAATATTTCCTATCAAAAGGGATTTTATCAAGAGAGTGTAAAAGTGATTTCTTGTGTTTTTCACCATAATTCTTTTCCTTGCTTTCTCACAATCACTTGAGCTATCCATTGTCTATTATCCATAGGATTGTGTTGTGAGAGTTTGTAATTGGTGATCAAAGTGTTGTAGATCACCAAAGTTTTCATCTTTGTTCCTTTGAGGAGACGGGCAAGTGTGCTCGTGGTTGTTTAGGGTTCGGGTGCGAACTCTTGTAGCTTTGAGGTGCGGCCTCGACGAGCCGGTGGGCTTGTGGTGTGTAAGGGACTAGAGAGTCCGAGGGATTGTAGGTGTTGCGGCACCAAGGAGAGATCCGGTTGGATCGTGCATAGTGGAAATCCTTCGTGTGTCGAAGGCGGGGATGTAGAGCAAGTGTGCTCGAACCTCGAAACAAACCCTTTGTGTTTGCGATTGCTCACTCTTGCTCTCTCTCTTTCTCTTTGTCTCTTTTATATCTTGCATTCAATTATTGTCTATCTATATATGCTTGATATACCCTTGTGCTTAATTGTTATATAATTGCTTGGGATTGATTGTCTAACACTTGTATTCAACCAAGAGAGCCAACGCGGCACCTCAACCCATTCAAGGGGAATCTAGAGGAGTTTGTCCAGAGCCTCGCAAGGGGAATTCGGCAACACTCTTGTGTTATACATAAGTGTTTAATTAAAAGAAGTTTTATTTGGTCATCTTAGTTTTAATTCCGCATTATTTGTTCATAAGTGACCATTAGATTAGCCATCACCTATTCACCCTCCCTCTAGGTGAACTTACAATTGGTATCAGAGCTAGTGCTCTTGATATGGGTCTAACAACCTAAGAGTTAAAGATCCTCTTTTGGGCTAATCACAATATTTTTGTACACACACCTCACCATGGACTTCATGTCACCACCCACCTTTGACATTCTTAACATCCAAATTTGGAAGGTTAAGATGTCTTTGTTCCTCAAAGGACTTGGCCTTAGTGTATATCTTGCCTCTACTAATAAAGAATATTGCTTAAATGGTAAGAACATTGAGGCTAATGCAAAAGCCCTACATGCTTTAGTATCTAGCTTAGATAATGATTATTTGTCTAAGATGACTAACCTTGATTCGGCTTTTGTAGTATAGAACACCCTCATCTCCCTTGGCGAGAAAGATCAATACTATGCGGGGAGCGATTTGGACGTTGGAAGCGACATCTCCAACGTGTGCTATATGGTCCAAGGGGATAACCCCCTTGAGGTAAACACCGAATCCGATGATGAGGATGTAGACATGTCATATGATGAGCTTGCTACCTTTTGTCATCTTGTGCTTGAAAAATATGACATGATTAAAAAGAAAAATAAAATTTGAAAAAGGAACTTGATTGCATGCATGTAGAACATGACTCTTTTAGAAGTAACATTGCATGTTTAGAAAAAGATAATAAAATTTTGAAAAAGAATTTTGATGCCATGCTTAATGATAAAGATTCATTAGAAAATAAAATGGCTTTCTTAGAAAAAGAAAATGAAGATTTGAAAAATGAGAATGTTTCCCTTATGTCTAAATTAAATGATTTGTGTGAAGGGAACACTATTTTGAAGGATAAGATCACTTTGGTGAAAAAAACAAAAAGAAATCGTTTTTCAAGAAAATAAATCTTTAAAAAGAAAATTTGTTGAAAAAGAAAAGGATAATGTTTTTCAAAAGAAAAAGAAAAATGATTCTTTATCTCACCATGCTTTACATGCCACAACTAATGAGATTAAGAATTTGAAAAATAAGATAGATAATTTGAGCTCTAATTTGAGCACATGTGCATTCAATCATACTAGATTGGAATCATTGTTTCAAAAGAAACAAGTTCCTCATACTCATGCACATCATCATCATGACCATGCTTATGATGCACATCATGCTCACACTCCCACTCATAAGTATGCTAAGGTGTACACATGTACACATTGTGGCCGCAAAGGCCATCTAAGAAAATTTGTTATGAAAGGTTAAATGTTCTTATTTTTGATAAAAAAAAAATGCTTGGGTTCCTTACAAGACTAACCCCATAGGACCCAAGAAAATATGGGTACCAAAATCCCCACCTTGTGTATTTGATGTAGGTGAGGAATCTCTCAAAACGTGAGAGATTTGGTGCCTTGATGGTGGGTGCATTTGAACTAAAATGACACATACTTGGAGCACCGCTATCAAGGAATTTGGTGGGTCAACCACCATGCTAGGAGCTTTGGAGTTGGTAACGATTTCTAAACTCCTATTTTATTTATGCACATGTTTTTAATTTCATGTAGCATGTTCATATTTTTTTTGGTACTTCATGTGGCATTTACATGCTTAAATGTAGAATGTGTCAAAACTTGCATTTATACATATATGAATAGTGAACTACAATTGACTCATATATATTTGAACTTCATGCTCATTTGTATCCACTATATGCATGTGTATAGGCTAGTTTTGATGATTCGGTCATTTATACTTGTTATGCCTATCTTTGATCTTACTTCATGTATATGTGTGTTTAATTCAAATCTAATAAATATACATGTATACCCTTGAGTCATTTGCCTTCATGCAATATATATTGGACTCTTTTCATATTTGGGATATGTATGCATATGTTAGAATTGGATAAATCATACATATACCATGAAGATTAGTATTTTAAATAAATAATAAAAATTTTTTTGATGATTTTTCATGTTTTTGATTTGTATTAAAGATTAAAACATGTGTAAAACAAAATGTGATTTATGATCTTTTTGAGCTTGAATGACTACTTTCATAAAAATACTATTTACATGATCTTTTGAACACTCATCTTTATGATACAAAATATTTTGAGCTTTATAGACCATGAGTGATTAAATCTTTGTGTATTTAGTATTGCTTTATGAAAAATATATGATTTGTTTTAAGATGAAAAATAAGATTTTCATGAGATTCATGCTTCACTTTCTATTTTCATGAAAATACCATTTACATAACCTTTGAACACTCATCTTTTATGATAAAAGATAATTTTTGAGCTTTATGGACTAGAATGCTTAAACTTGTATGTATTTAGTATAATTCATGAATAACATATGATTTCATGCTTGTGAAGGATCTTTAACTAGTTTTTCAAAAATTATTTATAACTAGTTATTATTCTTCAAATTTGGTAGTGCTTAGACTTAACTATCTTTAAACCTACCAATTTTGGTTATGAGTATATACATGATTTACAGTGTTGATTTTACAATTGGTATATTACTCACATTTTGGTTCCTATATATGTATGCCCTAATTTTCAAATTAGTCTTATCTATTCACATACATATATATGATTTCCATGTGCTTGCTTTACAAATTGTTTTACATTCTTAAAGCACAAAAGTTTATGCTAAGTTCACACCTTATATTAACTATGCATAAGCTTATGAAAAATAAAAAGATTTTATTTTAGATCTTTCATTTGGTATCAATATGCTTCAACTTCAAATTTGTTATATGATTACAATTGATATCAATATGTTTGAAACATTAAAAGATTTTGCAATGATAACTTGATATCACACATCTTCAATTGCTATTTTCTATTGGTATCAAAATTAAAAACTATGATTGGTACAAAATTTGTTTTATTGAGAAAAGTTCAAAATTTTGTTTTGATAAAAAAAAATTAAAAATGTTTTGTTTTGTATTTCCTATATGCAAGGAGAGCTTAACATCTCTCTTACATATGGATTCATGTTGAGTATATCATAAATTGAGGAGCTTGACAACTCTTCTTTATATGATATACGTGTGTAGGGGGAGCTTCACATCTCCTCTTATGCATTACATAATATGTGTTATGTGAGTTAGGGTTTGTCATCCCTTCTTCATGTAATGCATATGTGTAGGGAAGTTAACTTAGCGTCTTCCTCTTCATGAATGTATATCGCATATAAATCTTATTGATTGATTTGATTTTACCCTCCTTGATTTTCTTATTTTTGACAAAGAGGGGGAGAAAATTTGTTTGATGATTTGAACTTTGAACCCTTTGTTGATGATTGACAAAAAGGGGGAGAAGTATTTGAGTTATATGCATGATTTCCTTAAGGAGGAGAAGTATTTGTCTTCCTTACTTAAGGTTGTATAAGATTTATTTTGTTTTACATGCATTCATTTGCATACATTTTATGTGCTTCATTGAATATCTATTGCTTATTTATTATGCATGAGTTAAGGGGGAGCTTCTTTGAAGCTTTACTTTAATCCATGCATATATAACTCCATGAGTTTTGTCATCATCAA
The DNA here is from genome assembly GCA_038442645.1 of Agave tequilana. NCBI lineage: Eukaryota > Viridiplantae > Streptophyta > Magnoliopsida > Asparagales > Asparagaceae > Agave > Agave tequilana. Next base: position 44,388 of record JAVJIF010025411.1, on the reverse strand, counting down.
AAAGGGGGAGATTGTTGGCCCAAAGGCCTATCACCCTAGTTTTGATGATGATCAACTCATGAAGTTATGTTTACTAATGATCTTGTGTTTAATTAGTGACAGATTCCTTATCAAGATCTTAGTAGGTGTGGAGCTTCAACAAAGGATAAAATGTCAAGTTGGAAGCTAGCACCGGTTGATTCACGAGCCTATGCATCAAGAACACATCTAGAGATGAGCTCGGTGGATTGCATTTGGACCAAGTCAAGAAGATGAGAAGCCTTCAAGTGAAGACTTCAAGAAGTTGAAGACTTGTGTCTAGGTATAAGATTTTTATTTGTTTTAGTTAAAATGTAAAGGATAGAATAGATTGGTGGATTGCTCAAGTCATATCACACACACACTCTTGATAGAATGATTTTCATAAAAGATTTTCCTAGTTAAGAAAAGATTTTTATTTGTGATAAAATACAATTTGGTTTTTGGTATTCATGTATACATATCTTATATCCAAAACCATATTTAGTGCTTTATGTCAAAAACTAGATATTTCATCTTGATTGTGTAGTGGATCATATCCATACACACTATGCCTTAAAGTATATCTTGTTTTTTTATTTGATGAAAATTTGGAAAAACATGTTGATTTAGAAAAACAGTTTTTATTATGAGCAAATATTTCCAAGTTACAAAAATAGTCAAATCTTTAATAAACATGCCTTGATTTTGTGCAAGCATGTTTCTATATCATAAAACTAATTTTGTAGAATTTCTAAGTATTTATGGGATTTTTATTAAGCCAAAAAGACCTATCTTTAATCCCAAATTTTCAGGTTCTGGCAGTTCTGATTTTCAGAACTGACAGTAGCCGGTCGACCGGGTCGGTCGACCGGACGTGCACAGCGTGCACGCCTGTGTGCACTGGAGGACAGTCGACCGGACCGGTCGACCGCTTAAGAGAGCTTTGCTCTCGGGAATTATCGGTCGACCGGGCCGGTCGACCGACAGAGAGTTTACTCTCTTCTCCAGTTGCTCGGTCGACCGGGTCGGTCGACCGGAGGCTGCAACGGTCGGATTTTGACCGTTGCCGGTCGACCGGACCGGTCGACCGGAAGCTCTGACAAAGCCCCAACGGCTCTATTTTCTGTCAGCCTATAAAAGGGGGTTTGTCATTGTTTTGAGCCAAGATTTTTGGAGACCTTAGAGCTAGTTTTTCCCAGTCTTTCTGAAGGATTTTTCTCCACAAAATAGAGTGCCAATATTTCCTATCAAAAGGGATTTTATCAAGAGAGTGTAAAAGTGATTTCTTGTGTTTTTCACCATAATTCTTTTCCTTGCTTTCTCACAATCACTTGAGCTATCCATTGTCTATTATCCATAGGATTGTGTTGTGAGAGTTTGTAATTGGTGATCAAAGTGTTGTAGATCACCAAAGTTTTCATCTTTGTTCCTTTGAGGAGACGGGCAAGTGTGCTCGTGGTTGTTTAGGGTTCGGGTGCGAACTCTTGTAGCTTTGAGGTGCGGCCTCGACGAGCCGGTGGGCTTGTGGTGTGTAAGGGACTAGAGAGTCCGAGGGATTGTAGGTGTTGCGGCACCAAGGAGTGCATAGTGGAAATCCTTCGTGTGTCGAAGGCGGGGATGTAGAGCAAGTGTGCTCGAACCTCGAAACAAACCCTTTGTGTTTGCGATTGCTCACTCTTGCTCTCTCTCTTCTCTTTGTCTCTTTTATATCTTGCATTCAATTATTGTCTATCTATATATGCTTGATATACCCTTGTGCTTAATTGTTATATAATTGCTTGGGATTGATTGTCTAACACTTGTATTCAACCAAGAGAGCCAACGCGGCACCTCAACCCATTCAAGGGGAATCTAGAGGAGTTTGTCCAGAGCCTCGCAAGGGGAATTCGGCAACACTCTTGTGTTATACATAAGTGTTTAATTAAAAGAAGTTTTATTTGGTCATCTTAGTTTTAATTCCGCATTATTTGTTCATAAGTGACCATTAGATTCGCCATCACCTATTCACCCCCTCTCTAGGTGAAGTTACAAGCACACAATCCCAAGTATATATCAATTAAGCACAAATATATCAAGCATATAAAGAGTAAACAATATAAGCATGCAAGATATATAAACACAAGTGAGTGAGAGATGAGCAATCACAACATGGGAGAATTGTTTCGAGGTTCGAGCACCATTGCTCTCCGTTCCCACCTTCGACACTATGAAGAATTTTCACTATAATGATCTCGCAAGATCACTCGGTGCCGCAACATCTACAACGAGTTCACACTAGAACTCTTGGACCCGCAAGTCCCTCACTTGTTCCCGCAAGAATAACAAACGCAAGCACACTAGCTTGCCGAGACCGCACCTCTACACCGAGCTCCCACAAGAACTCGACACAACACGAACCCGCAAATTTGCCTCCTCAATTACAAAGATGAATACTTGGTGATCTCTATACTTTGATAACCAAAAAACACTCTCACAACAAAGCTCCTATAGGATAGATATGGAAATGGAACCTCAAGCTTTTTTGAGAAAAACTAAGATAGATTTGTGGAGGAAAAACTCAAAAAATCTTTTTTAGAAACCATAAGAGAATCACTCATGTAAACACTCATTTTGATATAGAATTTAAGCTCTAAAACTTATTGGAAAACCTCTAAGAAAGGTAGAAAAAACTGGCTCAAAAATTCTCTTCAAATCTTGTGTAAAACAAGCCAAAACAGCCCCCTTAAATAAAGTTCAGAAATATAGCCGTTGGGATCAAACTGTAGGCCAGATGACCTGTCGGTCGATCGGCCGGTCGATAGCTAACAGACATATTTATGACCGTTAGGGATGTCGGTCGACCGCCCGATCAACCGCACCCAGGTCTTGACTTGTCAGTCGACCGGTCGGTCCACTGAGGCAAGATCCGGAGAGCAAAGCTCTCGGGCGGTCGACCGGGGTCAGATCCAGAGAGTGAACTCTTTGGATCGGTCGACCGCCCGGTCAACCAGCCCTCAAGCCAAGGCTCGTGTACATTTTTGTGCACATCGGTCGACTGCCCAGTCGACCAACTTCTGGCTCGGTCGACCCGTCGGTCGACCACCAGAAGGCCAGGTCAGGAATTTTGGGGATTAAAACTTGGTCTTATAAACTCCTATAAAATCCCATAAAATCACATAAAATATACAAAAATACGTTCATTAAAATAATTTGAAGTACAAATATGTGTGATCAAAAATCAACACATATTATAAACTTTTTGAACCATTTTTGTGATATAGAAATTTAGCCTTAAATAAAAATTCATATTTTTCAAAAACAATCTTCAATTTGAAAAACGATTTTTTCAAAACTTCTTCAAATACAAAAACAAGATAATTTAAACACTTTGAAGCTTAGTGTGTATGAATATTATCCAATACACATATAAGATGAAATATCTATGTTTTTGATAATAAGCTCTAAAATAAGTTTTGATAAATACAAAACTCAAACACATGATATAGAAACATCAAATAAGTTTTTCTAAACATTTGAACCAATAATGTGCATGGATGAAATCCAAAACACATATAAACCATATAAACTTGTTTTGATGAAATCTAATCATGAAACATAAGAATGTATACTTTGAAGCTCAAAATCAAAATAGTATTTTCTAAAACTGAAACTATTTTATGAAAACACATATAAATTTTGTGTGTGTATAAGCTTTAGCAATCCACAACTAATCTATCATTTATATTTTATTTAAAAATAAAATCTTAATACTTACAAAACTGAAATCACCCAGAGGGGGGTGAATAGGTGATAAGGCTAATCTAATAAACTCAATGCGAAAATTAAAACAATAATTGCAACACACTTAATGCAACCAACGAGTGTAGCCGAATTTCCGGTGAAGGGCTCTGGACTAACTCCTCTTGATTCCTCTGAATAAGAGTTGAGGCGCTATATGAAGCTCTCGTGGTTAAGCACAAGTGAGGCACACACAAACAAGCCAAGCATATAATTATGATATGACAATATGAATGATGCAAGGCACAAAGTAAAAGAGAGAGAGTTAGAGTCAATGGATCAAACGCAAATAACAAGATTTGTTTCGAGGTTCGAGCACCCAGCTCTACGTCCCCGCCTTCACCTAGAAGGATTTCCAATCCACTAACTTTGTCCACACAGGACTCCCACACAGGGAACCTCCACTGAGGATTTGGGGCAATACAACCAGGAGTACACAACTCCTCTCTCAACCGAATACAACCTCTCACTAGAGGCAACACAAACGCCACCTCACACAAGAGGGGTAGGCCCTTAGCCAAACAACCACAATCCACCTCACACTTGAGGGATACACAACCAATCTCCACCTCTCACTAGAGGGAGCCAATCACCACTCCAAATCAACCTCTACCCAAGAGGGATAATACAAAGTAGGAGGGTTACATCTTGGTGGTCTATCTCAATCACAAACAACTTTTCCCACAAATAAAAGATCCTAATAGATAGGATAGCAAGATATGGCTCAAATGTAGAAAACAAAGTGTTTTGATCAAAGAAAAATCACTTGGGAAAACACCAAATAGATATAGAATTTTTAGATCAAAAATCAATTCCCCAAAAGACTATTTTCTTTGAAATAACAAAACACTTTTAAAACAAATAGAGAATAAGAGTTTGAACCCAAAATCTTTTTGCTGAAAAACACTAAAACTGTATAGTCTTTACAAATGGATCTAAAACATAAACTAACCTAAGTACCGAAGTCTTCTTGACGAACTCCGTCTTCAAGTCGACTCGATCCAAACGTGATCCACCGAGCTTGACTCCAACGAGTGCTATATAGATCTTTGACGCTCGGGCTCTTGAATCACCATGTGAAAGCTTCCAAAACATCTTGTTGAAGCTAATCACCTACTAATATCTTTATTAGAGATCTGAAACTAAATATCACAAGATTATTAGTAAACATAACTACATGAGTTGATCATCATCAAAACTAGAGTGATGGGCCTTTGGGCCAACAAAAACTAGACTCAAGTCTTTATGAAAATCTTCTCTTGAAAATCTTCTTCTCCTACTTGACTTGGTCCAAACCTTGATCCAAAGAGTTAGACTCCTCTTGAGTACTTGATGCGATATTTGAAATGTGATCTCTTGAATCAACACGTGCTAGCTTCAAAACTTGATTTCGAATCTTTTGTTGAAGCTAAACACCGACTAAGATCTTGACTAAATAAGCACAAGATCATTAATATTATAACTACATGAGTTAATCATTATCAAAACTAGAGTGATGGGCCTTTGGGCTAACATCTTCTTCCTCCTTTAACTCTGCATTCAGAGTTTGCAAGCTTCTTCAAGCTTTGTTTAGAGCCCAAAACTTTGAGCTTTTAACTTTAATCTTCTTCGTGAAAGTACACCTAGAGGGGGAGGTGAATAGGTGTACGGCTAATCTAATGAACTAAATACGGAAATTAAAACTAAATGCAACTACACTTAGTGCAACCAACGAGTGTAGCCGAATTTCCGGTGAAGGCCTCTGGACTAACTCCTCTTGATTCCTCTGAATAAGAGTTGAGGTGCTATATGAAGCTCTCGTGGTTAAGCACAAGTGAGGCACACACAAACAACTCAAGCATGTATATATGATATGACAATATGAATAGATGCAAGACACAATATAAAGAAAGAAAGAGAGTCAATGGATCAAACGCAAACACCGAGATTTGTTTCGAGGTTCGAGCCACTGCTCTACGTCCCCGCCTTCACACAGAAGGATTTCTAATCCACTAACTTGTCCACACAGGACTCCCACACAGGGAACCTCCACTGAGGATTTTGGGCAACTACAACCGGGAGTACACAACTCCTCTCTCAACCAATACAACCTCTCATAGAGGCAATGCACAACCAACAACAAACACCTCTACACTTAGAGGGTTAGGCACTTAGCCAATACAAACCAATCACCTCACACTTGAGGATTCCAACACAAAGCCTCCACCTCACACAAGAGGGAGCTAACCACAATCTCCACCTCTCAGTAGAGGGAGTCAACCACCACTCCACAATCAACCTCTACATAAGAGGGATACCACAATAAGGAGGGTTACAATCTAGGTGGTTTATCTCAACCACAAACAATTTTCTTCCACAAATAAAAAGATCCTATAGATAGGATAGTATGATATGGCTCAAGTGTGAAAAACAAAGAGTTTGAAAATCAAAAACTCAAAGAAGAACTCTAGGGAAAAACTCTAGATAGAATTGAAAATGAAGATCAAACCAATTCCCAAAGAATTTTTCTTTTCAAATGATTTTCCAACCCTTTTAAAAACAAGAATAAGATTAAATCTTTAAGTACTAAAAACTCTTTAAAAACTTGCTGGAAGATGTAAATTTTTGCTCTAAAAATTCTTGGAGAAAACCTCTCTCAAATGGGGTATTTATAACCCCTACAAAAAAACTAGCCGTTGGTTGCTGTTTTTCAGCCCAGACGGCTGACGGTCGACCGGCCCGGTCGACCGCCAATGGTCAAAAATCCGACCGTTGGAGCCTCGATCGACCGGCCCGATCGACCGCAGCCTGGAACAGAGAGCAGAGCTTTCTTCCGGTTGACCGACCCGGTCGACCAGGGTGTTCCAGAGAGCAGAAGCTCTCTGGCGGTCGACCGGCCCTCCAGCCAAAACTGGCGTGCACGGCTGTGCACGTCGGTCGACCGACTTCAAGCTCGGTCGACCGACCCGGTCGACCGGCAGAAGCCAGACCAGACATTTATAGGGATTGAAATGTTGACTTTTTATCTTAAATAAAATCCCATAAAAACTCTAAAAATTCACAAATATAAGTTCTTATATTATCTTTGATATACAAACTTGTTTGAGTAAAAATCAAACCAAGTTACAAACATTTTGAACTCTTTTTGTGTTATGGAAATTTTGCCGAAAATCAAAATCCGTATTTTCTAAAAACTTGGATTTTTCAAATGGAAATCCGATTTTTTCAAAACTCATCAAAATACAAAAACATGATACTTAAACAATTTGAAGCATGTTGCATATGGATATAAGTCCAATATACATGAAAGATATATATCATAGTTTTTGACAATAATTCAAAAACAAGTTTTGTTAAAATACAAAACTTAAATACATGAATAGGCATATCAAAATAAGTTTGTCTAAGTAAATGAAGCATGCATGTATATAAAACAAATCTAATATACATAAAACCATGTAAACTTGTTTTGAATCTATCTATTCATGAAAACCAAGATCGGTTAAACCAAAAATCGAAAACCAATACCAAAACATGAAACGTGTGTGTGTTGTGAACTTGAGCATACCACACTATCTAATCTTTAACAATTAGATCTAAACAAAACTAAACTATGTACCAAAGTCTTCTTGTAGAGCGCCGTCTCCAAGTTGACTCGATCCAAACCGTGATCCACCGAGCTTGACTCCAACGAGTGCTATATATGATCTTTGACGCTCGGGCTCTTGAATCACTATGTGAAAGCTTCCAAAACATCTTGTTGAAGCTAATCACCTACTAATATCTTGATTAAAGATCTGAAACTAAATATCACAAGATTATTAGTAAACATAACTACATGAGTTAATCATCATCAAAACTAGAGTGGAAGGCCTCTGGGCCAACACTTTGAAGATTTCATCGGTGAAATGGCCCCCAAACAAAAGCAGATCGCTTCCTTGTCTAGCGCCGCTTCGCCGGCCGCTCGAATGGGTGGTGCATCTCCAGCAGAGGCCCCCATTTCAGGTAAAAATGGCTTTCGCCATTAATAGACTCAAAGAGTTTTTCAAACTCTTAAACTTATGTTGGAGTTAAACAATCTACGCAAGGTTCATGGCCCGCATTTGAATTGTGGACGCGACTTTCATGTTGGTGAGCAAGACGCGGGTCTGAGGATCCTCGCGTCTTTGTTTTATCAATTTGAATCCCGCGTCTGCTTATTAAACACAATGTTGTGAACTTCGTGTTAGAGTCTCCTGAATGTGGGTCTCACATGGTTAAGCCTCGCGTTTGAAGTCCAACACTTATAAAATTTTCAAGTCTTAGAGTTCAAACGCGGACTTCATGTGATCTTGTGTTTTTGAGTTGCACTCCTCTTATTTTTTGAATGTGGGTCTCACATAAGCCCGCGTTTCAGTCATTGAACACGCCTCTCACATGAGCCTCGCGTTTGGGCTTCAACACTTAGTTGACTTCAAGTCTTTTCTTCTTCGTACACTAATTGTTGTATTCTACCTTTTGTAGTATGATATCCCTCCAATTCTTTGTCCAAGAAGTGCCATTTTGGACATATCAATGGTGCTGACCAGAATATGTTTTCGTTCTTCAAAAGACTGCTTCGGTAATTGCTGATAAGTCAAGGGAGTGACGGAGCCGGGTCAGCAATGCCAGTATGCTTACTCTCCCGAAAATTATTTCAGATGGTCGGTTAGAATCAGATTCCCGTGCACTATTAAGGAAGCCTGACTTCTTCTTTGGTGACTCAATTGAGGAGGATGAAGCGGTTCTTTATGATGGAGATTACAAGTGGCTCCATCAAATTGGTAACAGGAGATTCTTTCTCTCGAACATGGAGCGGATGTATCCACTAACATATCTGCAGCATATGTCCGTATGTTAGATGATGGACTGAGAGCTGATTAAGTCAATCTCCAGAGTTTTTCCTGGGCAAGATAGGTGTCCACGACGTCTACACAGTCGGTCATAGGATGGACGTGCTTGGGTTGCAGCATGAATTGGTCAGAGCTGAATACCCGACAGGGGAGCCTCCACAACTAGCAGTCATCTTCATCAAACAATTCCTGGACATGAGGGGTGATTTTCCTCTAGAATTTTGTGTGATTGGGTAGATTTACTCTACTAACAACATGTGATGGGGCAGAATGGTAGGGTTCGCTCTCACATGGTTTGAATAGTTTTTGCTGCAAGTAGGACTATACGGGGTTGTTAATGCTGTCCAGTATGGTATTTCACAGAACAACCAACACTTCTACGCTGTCCTAGAGCGGTACAATCCAGAGACTTGCACGTTCATTACTCCCATAAGAGAAATGAGGCTTCCCTTCATGAGATGTACGAAGTCTCAGGGCTGGTAATTAGAGATGCCTCCTATGAAGAATACGTCTCATCGACAGAGGAGCTGCATCTGCTGAAGAAAAGCGATCCTTTGGTATATGAAACTTACTGAGTGCCACTTCCATATCTATGGACAAGTGACAGGATGGAGAAGTTGGGGAGTTAAACAGATGTCGTAGGCAAATAATCTGTTCCCCGAGGTGAATAAGACTGGCCAGTTGACTCGGTTGGCTCTTAGCACCGATGAAGAGATAGCTGAAAGGATCAGTGCATCCACCAGTTCTTACACAAAATCTAATGAAGACACTTTCAAACAGGTTATGATCTTCAAAAGTTTCCATTACCAAGCTAAGATCCCAATATTTGATAGAGCTCTATCGGCGGGTTTTCTTATGCTTTGGTTAAAGCGATGTGTAGTTCCAGCACTTTCCCATGAGGTTGTCGCTGATGTGGTGTACTCGACGGTCTTACTTGCTCATAGGAAGTCCATTGCCCTCCTTCCAGTAATAGTGGCTGTGATTCAGAGCAAGTTGCGGGCACTGACGAAGAGCTTTTGTCAAGTGGAGGCAATCGTAGATGTGAAGCGCAACCTAATCAAGGATTCAAATGGTCATCCCCTGGTTAAGACTCTCAGTCTGAGGATTGAAATTCTATACACTTATTTGATGGCTTGGTACGTGATGCATTGTCTATCATTGATGACTGTAGTCTCTGCATTAGAAGGTTTTGTACCCTTCAAGCAATGGTTGGAGAACTCTAACTAGATTTACAGTTACATGTTCTTCATTCGAAAAACTATTTTGAATGGGACAAACTATGAACTTGATAGGTGCTTCCCCGAGATCCACGACGCATCCTACGGAGACAAGTTTTCAGACCTCGTTGGCCCGGACGGATTCACCGATTATCCTCTGGCGTCTTCTGGTGGTTAATCAACATCAGGCCTGGATATTCAGTTTTTCGCCAAGGAAACTCTTGCACGATTGAACCTTACATGCCTTGTCGATTCGCCAGGCAGTTTGGTACGATCAATTGTATGTCGGCAACCGCAAGCTATATCTTCTCGTCTGTGAGAGTTTGTTTGAAGGTGCCTGAGAATGGTACTATAGTGTAGCTGGAGGAACCGGAGCTGTTTTCAACCTTTCTCATAAGACACATAATTTTTACACAAGCCTTGATTTTTGTATGTGGTATTTTATTGCAAATAAGGTACCTGGATTTTGAACAAACACTCCATGCATAAAAGGTATTAAATCCTTATATAAAGCTAAGGAAGGGTCCAAGGGTTGCCGGATGCGAGGGATGACGGAGTATCAGGAGGCTGAGAGGGAGGCCAGCAGAGCAGAGGAAGCTCTAGAGTCACAGTCTGGAGCAGGAGCTATTGAGGAGCGATCTACCAAAAGAATTTGGCAAGCTGTGTCTAAGCGCACTCGGGCTTCTACTTCTGAAGGTGAACCAAGCTGAAAGAAGACGAGAAAAGGGTCTGAGGCTACAGCTTCAGCACAAGTGCTTGAGACGATCCCCTCTGGTACAGAGGAGCAGGAAGAGGAAGAAGAGTCAGCCCTAGCTCTACATCCCGGTGTCTTCATAGCAGGGGTCCTGCAATTTTGGCAAAGGTAGAACCTGCGGTGGAGTCTGCAGCGGCTGAGGGATCCGTAGAAGCGGCCACAACAAATCCTGAGGATACAACAAACGTTGAAACTCATATTCCTGTTCAACTGAAAGTCACACAGACTCTGGAAGAACAAACGGAGGTGCAACCGTGCTCCCCAAGTGTTCTAATGTCGCCTCCTCAGATTCCAGAGCACATCCCAACCACTGGATTGATTAGTGGCAAGGTTCCAATCACCAAAGTCACTTCAACTCAAATATTATCTTCATCGTCCAAGGAACATGTTGACTATTCAAGAGACGAACTTAACTTTGGTGATTAACCTGTTCCTCCTGATACTAGCAAGTTTTCTTACATTTCAAAGGAGATGCGGATGGGCGTTAAGATGACAAGTCTTTCATGCGAAGGAACTGCCACTGTTGATTGTATTTCTTCTATCCCACCTATTTTTTCTTCATATAAACATTGTTTTAACGCTCATTTGATTGTTATTTACAGGCACTGTCACGGGTGTCGGAGCTGCAACCTCCTATCATATTGAGGAGATAATTGAGGAACTAGTCCAGTCAGGGAGCCTTGAAGTTCCTACTACTGGCACGGTCCCTGTGGGTACAACCACCATGATTAGGGAACCCTCATCCCCAAGCAGCTTACTGAAGTATCTATCATTTTCGGTTTCTTAACTTGGTAAGAGAATAAAGATTCCCTATATACTCTTACTCTCATTGTTATTGCTAACATGGTTGTTATAATTGCAGAGAGTATTGTGGTGGCTCAAGTGGAAGAGCCTATGGTAAGCACTGATGCAAGAGACAACACACTTCATATTTTAACGGATGAACCAAGTGTTGTAAAGTTTGCTCCTGTAGTTGTCACATCAGAAGTTGCCACTGTTACATACCCAGAGGTGCCAGACACAACTTTGACGTTATGGAAATCTGCTGCTGACCTTGACCCTGCGCTCCCAAGGAGAATAAGTGAGACAACTTCTGCCTCTACGGACACCGTTCACACTATGATAAAAGCGGGGTCTGGAAGTGCGTCAGCAGAGTTAACTTCGACCATGGATATTATAGAAGAATTGGCTCTTCAGATGGTTCAGCAATTCTTCGTTTCGATGAAGTCTTGCATTGAGTTGGTGCTCTCCGAGAGAAGTTCCTTCGAGTTTGCACAAACGCTCCTTGAGAATCAGATTGAAAATATTCATCATACTGGAGGTTTGAATCAAGCTAAGGTACATCTGGCACTAGTGAAGCAACTAGGCATGTGCTTGAAGGAATTGAGAACCCTAGAAAATGCCAATACGATGAATGAGGACCGACTGATGTTAAACAAGCTCCTCGCTGCTCAAGAACGCGAACGAAAGGAGATTAAGGAGCAAATGGCTAAGGAGGCCCGTCACTTCAATGAATTCATGACCAGCTACCAGAGATTGGTTGATGACTCCATGAAATTCGAGGTCATCACCAAGAATACGGAGCAAGTCATAGCCAATGCTCAAGCAGCAATTGTCAAGGTGCTAGCCTTGATTCAAGTTAACGAATAAAAACTTACCGCCGCTAAGAAGAAACTAGAGGAGCTAGAGGTCACCAAGAAGCAAGTTTAAGAAGATCTCACTGCTCGTTCTTCAAAGCTAGAATCTCTTCAAGCACAACTTGCTACGAAGAAATTCTTATCGGAAGAAGAATTGAGAGCTCAAGCTTTGGTGGTAGTTGAGAGAAACACGCCAACGTGAGATTCAACGTCTCTGGGACCAGATTCATTCTCTCGCTGAGCGAGATTAGCCCTTTTGTATCTCCTTTTTTTTGTACCACTCCATTTATCAAATAGAGAGTGTTTGTATCACTTTTGCATTTTGATATAAATAATAAAAGTTATCTCGTCCTTATTCCTTCTTTAGTGTTTGAAAATCAGAAGGACTAAATTGATTATATTTGATCGCCAGAGGTGACGACTAACGGAGTGATCAAAAGTTTAATTCCACTAGGGAAATTGAATTTTGTGGACTTGTCATTCTGTTGATGAGAATAAACAGTATAATTTGACCAACTGGGGATTTTGAACAGACTATCAGAGGTGTAATGTTAACTTGACAGTTTTTGCGTGGTAAAAGATTGGACAAGTTTTGTAGACCTGCTATTCTATAGAAGAGAATAACAAGTAGGGTTTTGATCCGCTAAGAATTATATCTGAGTTATTGTTAGAGGTTTAGTATTAACATAAGTAGAACTTAATTTGAATGCAGGGAGAATACTGCTAAAGGTGTGATATTAACATAACAACAATTCTAGGCAGACCTGCCATTCTATTGAGGAGAACAACAAGTGAGATTAGATCCGTTAAGGATCTATAAAAATATTTACCGTCAGAGGTGTTATATTAACTTAACGGGTTTAAATTGAATTTGTTAGAGGGGTGGTATTAACTTGACAAAGTTATAGGCTAGAGGTATAATATTAACTTAGCACCACAAGAATTTCAGCTTCGTTAGAAAAACTGAAAGTACCACCGCCAAAGGTGTAGTGTTGAACTTAACAATGGAGATAATGCTAGAGGTGTAATTTTGAGCTTAGCATTGATCATCTTGACTTTGATGTGAAAGCTCGAGGGAAGGTCATTTGTCAAGGTGTGATGTTAACTTAATAATGAACTGAATACTAGAGGTATGATATTGTACTTGACATCGCTCGTCTCAGCTTTGATATGGAAGTATGAGGGAAGTGACAATTTGAGGTGTGATGTTAACTTGACGGTGACTTGATTACTGTTAGAGGTGTAATATTGAACTTATAGTAATTTGTCAGAGTGTAGTGTTAACTTGACAAAAATTAGTTTGCGATATGAGCCATTTTGAGGACATATCATTCTATTGAAGAGAATTGACAAGTGGAACTTGATTATCAAAGGTGTAGTATTAACTTGACACGGTTGAAGACTCGTGACTCCATGTGAGGATATCAACAAGTAGAAATTTTATACTCGCTGAGAAGGATAAAAAGTATTACTATCAGAGGTGTAATATTAACATGACAGACATTAAATTCCCTGGGGAAAAACAAAGTTCAGCTGGAGCGGGTATTTAAACCCATGGGGACCTATGAAGTTTGATATCTTGTATGCTTGTATTCCTTGTCTATTCGTTACATGCTTGATATTGTGTTTGTGCTCACACTAGTATTGAACCAAGAGAGCTATAGTAGCAACTCAACTCTTAATTTAGAGGAATCTTAAGGAGAAGTCTAGAGCTCTTCATCAGAAATTCGGTTTCACTCATGTTATAATTTATGTGTTTGCATAATAGCTTTAGTTTGCATAATCAGTTTTAATTCTACATTAGTTTTGTATTTGATTAGCTTGTCACCTATTCACCTCCCTCTAGGTGACCTACAATTGGTATTAGAGCTTGGTCCTCTTGATTTGGATCTAACAACCTTGAGTTAAAGATCCTCATTTTAGCTAATCATTATATTTGAACATACACTCGTGGATTTCATGTCACCTCTCTTGTTTGACATTCTTGACTTCTAAAATTGGAAAGTTAAGATGTCTATGTACCTTAAAGCCTTAGGTATTCGTGTTTATCTTGCAACCATTAAGAATTCATATTTTATAAATGGCAAGCATCTTGAGGCTAATGCAAAAGTCATCCATGCTCTTAAACTAACCCTAAATGATGATTATTTATCTAGGGTTTCTAACATTGAGTTGGCTTTTATAGTATGGAACACTCTTTGCTCTCTTGGGGAATAAGCGCCAAATAAAAAAGAAAGTGACTCGGATGATGAAAGTGCTAATTCCAACATATGCTATATGGTCCAAGGGGATAACCCCCTTGAGGTAAATTCTGAATCCGAGTTAGAAGAAGATATTGATATGTCTTATGATGAGCTTGCATCTTTTTGTCAAAAACTTCGTAAAAAATATGATTTATTAAAAATTGAAAATGAAAGTTGAAGAAGGAAAAGACTTCTTTGCTAAAAGAAAAAGATTCTTTTAAAAATAGATTTGAATTTGTTTCCAAAGAAAATGAATCTTTTAAAAAAAAATTATTTTGGTAGAAAAACAAAAAACCATTTTAAATGAAATAAGCTTTTGAAAAAGAAAATTATTTTAAAAGAAAAAGAAAAGATTTCTATTTCCAAAAAGAAAAATGATTCTTGTCATGTTTCTCATGCTACTATTCCATCATCTTCTATTGACAAAAATGAGATTCATGCTTTGAAAAATAAAATTGATTGTTTGGGCTCCACTTTGAGCCAATGTGCATTTAATCATAATAGGTTAGAATCTATGTTTCACAAGAAATAAGTTTCACACATTCATACACATAACCCAAGGCATACACATGCACAACATGATCACACCTTTCTCATATGTATGTTAGAATGTACACTTATATGCATTGTGGTCGTAAAGACTATCTTGCAAGATTTTATTTTAATAGAATAAATTTTATAAATTTTGCAAATAAAAATATTTGGGTTTCTTATGATGCTAACCCCCGTGGACCCAAAAAGAAAATACGGGTACTAAAATTTTCACCTCTTATGTTTGATATAGGTGTGGGCTTACACAAAATGTGAGAGGGTTGGTGCCTTGTGTAGGTCACCTAGAGGGGGAGTGAATAGGTGACTAGCTAATCTAAAGATGAATTAATGTGGAATTAAAAACTATTTAAGCAAATTGAAAACTATTAAGCTAAACACCAAGTATAATATAAGAGTGTAGTGGAATTCCCGGTGAAGGGTTCTGAACTATCTCCTCCCTCTAGATAAGAGTTGAGGTGCCGCTATGGCTCTCATGGTTGAATACAAGTGTGAGCAAACAATCCCAAGCATATATTAATAAGGTACAAGATATATCAAGCTTATAAAGAGATAAGCAATGTAAGTATGCAAGATATAAATACAAGTGAGAGATATAGAAAGAGCAATCGCAAGCACGAGAGATTTGTTTCGAAGTTCGAGCACCCTTGCTCTACGTCCCCGCCTTCAACACTATGAAGGATTTCCACTAGAATCGATCCCACCGGATCACTCGGTGCCGCAACACCTACAAGGAGTTCATACTAGAACTCTTGGACTCACTAGTCCCTTTACTTGTTCCCGCAATAACAAACACACGCAAGCACACTAGCTTGCCGAGGCCGCACCTTTATACTGAGCTCTCACTAGAACTTGAAGCAACACGAACTCGCAAGTTCGCCTTCTCAAATACAAAATGAAACACTTTGGTGATCTTAACACTTTGATCACCTAAAACTCTCTCACAACAAAGATCCCTATAAGATTGATATAGCAATGGATAACTCAAGTATGTGTGAAAAAAACTTGGATAGAATTAGTGGTGAAAAACTCAAGAAATCTCTTTTTCAAAACACTCTTGAAAAACTCTCCTTTTGATATGGAAGTATTTGGTTCTAAAACAAGTGGAGATAAACACTTAGAAAGGTAGGAAAAACTTGCTTGAAAACCCACTTAAAATCTTACCAAAAATAGCCCAAAACAGCCCCATATAAATAGGCTCCAAAAACTAGCCGTTGGGGACAACTCAGCAGGAATTCCTGCTGTCGATCGACTGTCCGGTCGACCGGCCAACGGTCAGATTTCTAACCGTTGTGCCATCGGTCGACCATCCGGTTAATTGAGGCCTAGATAAATAGATCAGAAGCTCTCTGCCGGTCGATCGCCCGGTCAACCGGGGCCAGATCCAGAGAGCA
Source organism: Agave tequilana (assembly GCA_038442645.1). Classification (NCBI taxonomy): domain Eukaryota; kingdom Viridiplantae; phylum Streptophyta; class Magnoliopsida; order Asparagales; family Asparagaceae; genus Agave; species Agave tequilana. The sequence goes on along the minus strand of JAVJIF010025411.1, from coordinate 27,967 downwards.
GAGCTCTCTGGTGGTCGACCGAGTAGGTCGACCGGCCCTCCAGCCAAATAGGCCGTGCACGTCTGTGCACATCGATCGACCGACTTCTGTCACGGTCGACCGGTAGAAGGCCTGGTCCAACATTTTTCAGGGATTAAAACTTGGTCTTTTTACCTTTAATAAAATCCCATAAATTCTCATAATTCTACAAAAATAATTTCATTAATATACTTTGATATACAAACATGTTTGAGTAAAAATCAAAACATGTTACAAATATTTTGAACTATTTTTGTGATATAGAAATTTTGACTTTAAACAAAAATGATATTTTTCAAAAATGATTTTTCCAAAACTTCTCCAAATATAAAAACAAGATATTTTAAACACTTTTGAAGCTTAATGTGTATGGATATGATCCATTTTACATATGAGATGAAATATCTATGTTTTGATAATAAGCTCTAAAGTAAATTTTGATAAAACACATGTATATTTTGAAGCTTAAAAACCAAACCAGTATTTTCTAAAACAAAAACTCTTTTATGAAAATACATATAAATCTTGTGTGTGAGTGTATATGACCATGAGCAATCCACTAACTAATCTATCCTTTACATTTTATCTGAAAACAAAATCTTGACATGGCACAAGTCTTCTTGAAAATCTTCTCTTGAAAGTCTTCTTCTCCGTCTTGACTTGGTCCAAACCTTAATCCAATGAGCTAGACTCCTCTTGAGTAATCTTGATGCGTGAGCTCTTGAATTAACACGTGCTAGCTCCAAAACTTAACTTTGAATCCTTTGTTGAAGCTAAATACCTACTTAGATCTTGATCAAATATCTGAGACTAAATAAACACAAGATCATTTGTATTATAACTACATGAGTTAATCATCATCAAAACTAGAGTGATGGGCTTCTGGGCTAACACCTTGGTGGTTGATGCATATGAAGGTAGATGGACATACCCTGTTGATGCATCACTATAAAGGATGTTTGGTGGGAGGACCACCTCTTGTTTTTGAGAAATGAATTGGCTACATTGATTTTTGTAACCATTTCTTCCTCTTTAAAATGCTTTAAATATCTTATATGCTAGTGTAGTAACGTAGACTCAATCATATGTGTCTTATGCTTAATGTTGAGTTGTTTGGTTGTTAGCTATGCATGTATTTTTGAAAAACTTTTCAATGGATTTACATGCCTATTCTTTATTCATGTTTAGTATGATTTAAATGTCTATATCATGTTGATATGCAAATTTTGTTAAAACTTGTGTTATACATGTATAATTTTTGAGTTACATGCTATACATGATCTATTTTTATTATGTCCTAGTTCTGATGATTCATGTATAACTATATGATATATCATGTTTATGTAAAAAGATTTTCATATTAAAATTTGTTTTGAGCTTTATTATTTATTTTCATGAACGTGTTATTCACATGATTCTTGTGCACTCACATCTCTTATGTTTACATGTATTTATTTCATGAGCATTTATGAGCTTTATAAATCTTGAGTGTTAATTTTTGTGTAATACACATGTTTCATGAGATACATATGATTTGGTTTCATATTTGAAGGATCTGTAACTAGTTTTTCAAAAACTATTTTAACTAGTTTTTATTCTTCATTTGGTAGTGTTTTCAATCTATAACTATTTTCAAATCCTATTTTTGAAAACTTTCACCCTTTAAAGGGCGGTTGGTTGGGCGACCATACCTTGTGTGTCTTATTAAATATCCTTTTAACATGTACATGAATGGGTAGTAGTTATGAGTTATACACATGATCTTCATGGAATTTTATTGTTGTATACTCATATGAGTTTTCTATATATGTATGCACCAAAATTCAAGTGGTATTTTCATTTTCAAACATACATATATATGATTTAGAATGTGCTTACTTTGCAATGTCATACATTTTTATTAAGCAAATTTTGTTTATACTAAGCTTGACTTAATTCTAAATGTTAATTGGTATCTTTACAAGCTTATGCATTGATTTCAATTGGTATTTGTTTGGTGTCAAAATATATGTCATGTTTTATCTTCAATTGGTATCAAAAACTTATAATGAATTACAATTGGTATCAAAATTTATTTTGTTGACTCAAGAAATTTTAAAATTTTGATTTAAATATCATCAAAATTTTCTTTAAAAATTTGTTGATATGTATTACATATATACAAGAGGGAGCTTAACATCATCTCTATATAAAGATTCATGTTGGGTGTATCCCACTTTGAGGAACTTGACCTCTCTTCTTTAGGTGATACACGTGTGTAGGAGGAGCTTAACATCTCTGCTTATACACTATATATAATGCTTTATGTGGATTAGAGTCTAGTCATCCCTTCTCCATGTAATGCATGTATGCAAGGGGAGCTAACTTAACATCTCTTCTCTTCATGAATGTATATCGCATATACATTTTTATCGTTGTTTATCTTCACCCCTTTTTTGATCAATTGATAAAAAGGAGGAGGAGAATTACGAGAGTTTATATATGCAGGTTTATTGATATTTATGCATAGATGTTTATGTTTAATTTATGTGCCTTCATTGAATATCTTTATTTTTATTTGTTATGCATGAGTTAATGGGAGCTTCTATGAAGCTTATCTTTAATCCATGAATATATAACTCCATTAGTTTTGTTATCATCAAAAAGGGGGAGATTTTGGCCCAAAGATCCATCACCCTTGTTTCGATAATGATTAACTCATGTAGTTATAGTACTAATGATCTTGTGCTTATTTAGTTTCAGATATTTGATCAAGATCTTAGTCAGTGTTTAGCTTCAAAAAAATATTCGAACTCAAGTTTTGAAGCTAGCACGTATTGATTCAAGAGCTTGCGCATCAAGATCGCATCAAGTACTCAAGAGGAGTCTAACTCTTTGGATCAAAATTTGGACCAAGTCAAGAAGAAAAAGAAGATTTTCACGAGAAGATTTTCGTGAAGACTTGAGTCATATTTGTAAGTGTTAAGATTTTGTGTTTTAGATAAAATATAAAGGATAAATTAGTTGTGGAACTCAAGCTCATATACATACACACAAAATTTACATGTGTTTCTTAAAATAGTTTTGATTTTAGAAAATACCGTTTTGATTTTGAGTTTCAAAGAAGATATCTTTATGTTTTATGAATAAAGTTCATCAAAACAAATTTACAAGTTTTATATGTGTTTTGAATTTTATCCATACACATTGTTGGTTCAAATGTTTAGAAAAACTTATTTAATGTTTCTATATCATGTGTTTAAGTTTTGTATTTATGAAAACTTTGTTTAGAGCTTAATGTCAAAAACATAGATATTTCATTTTATATGTGTATTGGATCATATCCATACACACTATACTTCAAATGAGTTTTAATATCATGTATTTGTACTTGAACAAGTTTTAGCGAAATCGGTATTTCATTTCAAAGTTTGATTTATGAAGAATACGGTTTCCGGTTTAAGGCAGAATTTCTATATCGCAAAAATAGTTCAACTTATTTGTAATATGTGTTGCTTTTTAATCACACATATTTAGATTTCAAAGTATTTCAATGAACTGATTTTGTGGATTTTATGTGATTTTATGGGATTTTATAGGATGTTAAAAGATTAAGTTTGAATCCCTAATTATCCCTGACCTGGCCTTCTGGCGGTCGACCGAGCCAGAAGTCGGTCGATCGATGTGCACAAAAATATGCACAAGTCTTGGCTTGAGGAACAGTCGACCGATTCAGAGAGTTTACTTTCTGGATCTGGCCCCGGTCGACCGAGCGATCGACCGGTCAAAGAGTAGTGCTCTTTGGTTCTAGCCTCGGTCGACCGACAGGTCAATACTTGGGTACGGTTGACCGCCCGGTCGAACGGCAACCCCAATGGTCATAAATACCATTTGCCGGTCGACCGACAGGACATCTGGCCTAGGAATTTGCCCCAACGGCTAGTTTTTGGAGCTCTATAAAATGAGGCTGTTTTGGCTAGTTTGATAAGATTTTTGGAGAGTTTTCAAGAGCCATTTTCCATCTCCAACAGAAGTTTTTTAATAAGTTTTTGGGCTAAACTTCCATATCAAAAGAGTGTTTATCAAGAGTGATTCTCTTGAGGTTTTCAAAAGAGATTTCTTGAGTTTCCACCACAACATCTATCTAGTTTTCTTTAACACAAGCTTGAACTTTTCATTACTATATTCATCCTCTAGGATCATTATTGTGAGAGAGTTTGTTTTTGTGATCAAGAGAAGTGATCACAAGTGTTCCACCCCTTATATTTGAGGAGTTGTAGAGGTTGCGGCCTTGGCGAGCTTGCGGGTTCACGTATGTTGTTTTTGCGGGGACAAATGAGGGACTTGAGGGGCCAAGAGTTCTTGAGAGAGCTCGTTGTAGGTGTTATGACACCGTGTGATCTTGCGGGATTGATTATAGTGGAAATCCTTTATAGTGGTAAAAGCAGGGACGTAGAGGAAGTGTGCTCGAACCTCAAAATAAATCTCCCGTTTTGCGATTGCTTATCTCTCACTCTTACTTGTGCTTATATCTTGCATGCTTATATTGTTCATATATTTATATGCTTGATATACTTGTGCTTAAATGTTATATGCTTGGGATTGTTTGATATCTTGTATGCTTGTATTCCTTGTCTATTCCTTACATGCTTGATATTATGTATGTGCTCACACTAGTATTGAACCAAGAAAGCTATAGTAGCACCTCAACTCTTAGTCTAGAGAAATCTTGAGGAGAAGTCCAGAACCCTTCACCGGGAATTCAGTTTCACTCGTGTTATACTTTGTGTGTTTACATAATAACTTTAGTTTTCATAATCAGTTTTAATTCCGCATTAGTTTTGCATTTGATTAGCTTATCACATATTCACCCCCTCTAGGTAACTTACAATCCCAGCAGCGAAGTTGTAACCTGGTACCTCCGAGTGGAAAAATCCCAGCAGCGGAGTTGTTCGTTCGAGTAGGGAAAATCATTATCGGAGTCGGACCAATAGCTTCCAAATGGGGAAAATCCTAGCAGCAGAGCTGTAGAACCGAAGGGACCTGAAGTGAGGGTTTAACATATCGACAGATTGGATGTGTTTACTCTGAGTGGGGACACTCTCACAGCAAAATGGTCATCCGGATCTCCGAGTAGGGAATAACAACGGAGGGTCTCGATTCTCATAGGCTAATCGAGAATGGAGCCCATAAGCTAGTGCTTCATTGCCGACTCCGAGTAGGAGACACTCTCACAATGGGAGTGACAGAGACTGATGGGGGACACTCCCATCAACATGACAGGGACTCCGAGTGGGGAACACTCTCACAGCAGAGGATTTTGATTCCTGTAGACTAATCAAGAAGGGAGCCCGCAAGCTGGTGCTTTTGTTACCGACTCCAAGTGAGGGACACCCCCCACAACGGGACGTATAAGAGTCAGGGACTAATGGGGGACACCCTCATCAGCATGGCGAGGTGACACGGACGGTTTGGAGCAATAATGCATTTTATTTCATTAAAACAAAATACAAGTGCTTTAAAGGAAAGGAAAAGCAGGGAGTGTTATAGTTGAGAAACTTCGCTGGCCTTGGAGGAGGAACTGGTTCACTTAATTGCTTTGTACTGAGTGACTAGGTGTTGTGGTTAGATAGGCGGTGGAGCATTGAGCTTCCCGGATCCTAAGGCCGCTCCGGGGGTAAGAATATACTCTTTGAGAAGCCTTGGCGGACAAGTTCTTCCAGGTACCGTCGAAGGATTCTGCAGTGGATGGTCTTGTGTCATTTACTGTCATGAAATGAGCAGTACTCCTCTTCTCCGGAGAGGGTTAGATCGTGCTGGATTGGCTTCGGATGCTGACCCAGTGTTGGTCTTTGATAGCATTATAGATCTCATTGATTAGGAGTCTCAATGAAGTGAAGTGTTATTCCGGCTTAAAGGTTCGGAGTGGACTTGGTGAGAGGATGGGGAACACCAGTCTCTTGAAGGCATGTTGCCCCTGATCTAGTCTTGGGCATAGGCAGAGGCTTCGTACGGAGACTTTCACTTCCTCCTTCATTACAAGGCTTCACAGAGTGGATGAAGGAAATCTTCATTGTCTCTTCCAACTGGATATAAGGTTGTGCTTGGGAGAGGACCTCGATCATCCTGCTGACATTGTGCTTGAGAAGATGCTTGTACAGGGGTTGAGACACTTGCAACCCACTGATGAACACGAGTGCAGAAACATCACCGCAATTGGGGACCTTGGGGAGTTAGCTTTGAAAGAAGCCGATGTAAGACTTGAGGTTATCACCTTGCCTCATCTTGACGGAGAGGAGGAGGTGGCTATTCTTCGTGGCTTCTCAGCAAGAGGTGTATTGAGTGAGGAACATTCCGGTTACCTCCACAAAGTTATGGAGAGAGTGCGAAGGAAGAAAGTAGAACATGTCTAAGTCTGCACCTTTCCGGCTGGAAGGGAAGGTGAGGCACATGATTGGATCATTGCGGGGATAGATCACCATTCTGTTTCGAAAATACCATATGTGTTGAACTAAATCGCTCCTCTGGAGTAGTAGTCTAAGTCGAGAACTTCTTCAGAAACTCGCACTCCAGGATTTCTTCAGAGAGAGGGGAGTCGGAGACTTTGATAGCTGAAAGCGTTGGGTTGCTTTGCGGCTTGGCTTCTGTGATCTATTTCTGGATCAACTCGTCAAGGATTCGCCAACCAACTTCGGGCTGGATTTCTGATTATGTTGATGGTTGGTTATTCTGAAAGGTAGCGATTTGAGCCTAGAGTTAGTTGTTGAGCCACCTCAAAGCCTCTGCTCGCGGATGAAATTCTCGCGATCGAGAATCATCTGCTCTCTTTCGCAATCTAATTGGGCTTGTTGTTCCTTCATATACTCTTTAATGTTGACGAGTATCTGAAGGAGCTGATCTCCTTGCCGCTGTGGTGGTTGGGATTTGGCAGTTTGCTTCCTGAGACGAGGAGGAACCAGTGTCCTCGGTGGTATGCGCCTGATTATCTATAGGTGGAGAGACCATGCCCTAGCGGTGCTGACGGCCTTACCTTTAGATGTTGCGCAGTTGATGGTAAGGGCGCATTTTCTTGGGGCCATCAGTTCTGTTGCAGAGGCTTTTTGAGAAAGAGCTTTAGGAGAGAGACCTTTGTTGGAACTTGCTTTTGATGAGACTCTTGTGAAGCCATATCATTTGGAGCTCTATCACAAGCCTATTCAAGAGTTCTTCATGATCAAGACTTCCCAAAGAGAGTTGCTAATGATATGTATTGTAATGGTTAATAGCATGTTAAAAGCCTTGACACGCACACACACATATATCATAGTCACTTAGTCGACTTATACCCTTTGATAGTCGACTTATACATGGTATAGTCGACTTACACATTTCCCTAGTCGACTATAGTTTTGTCCTAAAAAATTCCAACTCTCTGTTTGTCTCTGTTAGTCGACTTAACAGGATACCTAGTCGACTAATAGACTTTTGTAGTCGACTTATACTTTCCCTTAGTCGACTAATAGATGGCCTAGTCGACTTATAAATTAGTTCTGGTCGACTTGGTTCAGTTTCCAGAAACTTGTCTATTGATTCAAACTTGACCTAGTCGACTTGGTCCTCTCTATAGTCGACTAACCCAGTGAAATTTGCCTACCCTAGTCGACTAACCCAAATGTCAAGTCGACTAATGGCAGTTTCTGACTGTTGGACAGTTTCTATTTTCTGATATTTCCTTCAACGTTATCCAACGTTTAAACATTCAAAATAGTCCTAATAACTACCCAAACTAACCCTAGAGTTCAGTTATAAATAGGGTTGTTATCTTAGGCTAAATATACCAATTCAAGTATATAGTTTTCTGACCAAAACTCTGAAAAATATTCTGGTTCTCTGAAAACTGTTCCCACTTCCAGTTCTTCACCAATTCCTACTCTTTTGTGAAGATCTCTGAAAGTCCACCTATAGTAGCCCTTGTCCACGATCACATATTGAATCAAGGCTTATAGGAAAGGTTGTAATCACTCAAAGGAAGCATTGTACAATAGCGTCTTCTTGGTGTAGAAGAGAGGTTGTACAAGGTGGTTTGTTCTCTTAGTTGTAAGAGAAGTTGTACACATTTGGCAAAGGGGATTTGTCAAGTGGTGTGCAAGGTGTTGATTTTGGGTATACAAAGTCAAGGATAAAGGAAAATCTCAAGCGGGAGGCTTGGGGACTGATGTAGGTCACGAGGACCGAACTAGGATAAATCACTTGTGTTTGCGATTTTTATCTTTTCTGTGATTTGTTATTTCCTTATTTGCAAGTACGTTCATTTCTTTATAATAATATTCTTGTGAGTGTTGACTCGTATATTTTAGATCCACAATTGGCATCATCACGGGACCAACAACCTTTTGGGACTTATCAATGAAAGTACCAGTTTGTGGTGGAGATTTTACATTGTGCATTATCAAACGGTCGATCACACACCACAAATAAAAAGATTAGTGATTTATGAGTATATATGCAAAATAATAATCATAATACAGACAATAAACGGAGATACAGATTTTTTATATGGGAACCCAATGCGGGAAAATCACGAAGAGGAGAATTCCATTATAATCTCAAGTTTACAAAAGTTACAGGAATTCAGTATGGAATGTCTCTGTGTGAGAGTAGAGTATAGAGGAATTGGAGAAGTCTTGGACTAGAATCTGGCTCTCTTTTTTTTCTTTTTGGTCTTGGTCTTCCTCCTTTTTTGTTGGAGAAGAAGGTCTATCTGTACTGCTGCTGGTAGCTGGAGATATCTTTATAACTGCATTGATGCGAATCAGAGGCGTGATTTGCTTAGTTATTTGTTTAGGCTATTTTTCCTCTATATTTTAGTCTAGACTCAGTTTTATTCTTTGTTTTAGTCTCATATTGGATATGTAGGAAAACTTCTTTTATGTTGAGCCTATATGAGACCAGGACCTGTAGTTTTTTATGCAGTTCAATTGATTTTGAAAAAAACGCAAATTTTGCATTACAATTTGCTTTGTGATTTAAATCTTTGTATGGTGAAGTGCTAAGTGGGAGGTCGATCTCCTTAGTGCTGAATCCTAAATCATCTTTATCTTAAAACTCTATATTTTCTTCCTTATTTCTTCATTCTTCTGTGTGAGAATAGATTATAGAGGAATTGGAGAAGTCTTGGACTAGAATCTGGCTCTCTTTTTCTCTTTTTGGTCTTGGTCTTCCTCCCTTTTTTGTTGGAGAAGAAGGTCTATCTGTACTGCTGCTGGTAGCTGGAGAGATCTTTGTAACTGCATTGATGCGAATTAGAGGCGTGATTTGCTTAGTTATTTGTTTAGGCCATTTTCCTCGTTATTTTAGTCTAAGCTCAGTTTTATTCTTTGTTTTAATCCCATATTGTATATGTAGAAAAACTCCTTTTGTGTTGGGCCTATATAAGGCCAGGACCTGTAGTTTTTTATGCAGTTCAGTTGATTTTAGAAAAACCCAAATTTTGCATTGCAATTTGCTTTGTGATTTAAATCTCTACATGGTGAAGTGCTGAGTAGGAGGTCGATCTCCTTGGTGCTGAAGCCAAAATCATCTTTATCTCAAAACCCTAAATTTTCTTCCCTATTTCTTCATTCCCCCTTTCCCGTATTATGTCAGTTTGGTATCAGAGCAAGTTTTCCTGCTTTTCTTCTACGAATCTTCTTCTGCAAAAAAAAAATCCCCCCCCCCAAAAAAAAAACTAGCCTCCACAAATTTCTAGAACCCTTGATCTAAATTCTTCTCCCCCTTCCTTCTCTTCTCTTCTTTATTTGCAAAGGAAAAAATTACATATGCTACTGTTTATCATCCCCTTCGATCTTATCATCCCCAAGCCTTAACAACCATCTTCCTCCTCCGCCTCGCCTTCAGTCACCAGAGCACCATCGTCGATGCTCTGACATGCCACCGACGTCCTCTCCGTCATTACCTCGCCATCACCCACACTCCGCAGCTAGCCTATAATCTTCGAAGCCTCACTGACCTTATCGGAGTCGTCGACATTCAGATCCAACGCCCCTGCGTCATCGTCATCCAGATTCAGCGCCACTAAGCCATCGTCGTCGCTTCTGCAACCTTTGTAATACCCTGAAGACCCTCCCGACTCCATCTCCGAACTTCGTCGTGGCCTCCACACCCTTCTAACCCGCAGTCACCTACGCCCGACGCCTCTTCCCCTCAACCTCGACGAGATCCCAACCTCGTCGACAGCATCAATCATCTCTAACAGCAGCCGAACCTTCATTTTCATTCGACTGCCTTAGATCTACCCGCGTTGCACCTCCACCACCTCTGTCATTAGTCTCCGCTAGCATTCAACCCTCGTCGCGTCGTCTCCTCCTACTGACAGTACCGCCTCCGATGAATCTCTCTGCCCATAACTCAACAGGCCACCAGATCTCCGATCTCCCTCATCGGTCTCAGACCTCCATTGACGACTGTCGATGACCCTAGATCTTCACCACTGAAGCCTCGCCGCGGTAATCGCAGCCTCTTCATCTCAAGTCGTCGCCGTTGCCGCCAAACTCACGAAGCCTAGCTGGATCGAAGAAGAAAAAAGAGAATGGGTACTGGTGGGGTTTAATTGGGTTATATTGGATCTCATATCCAAACCCAAACCCACTTCGCTATTGGGTTTAAGTTGCCAAAACCCGACCTGCACCCGATCTGATCCACAAGTCTGAGTCCAGTTCTCCATCACAGTCTGAGCCAAGGCTGAGTCCACTCTAGCCCACTCAACCAAGTCAGAACTAAGTCGACTCAGACAAAAGAATAGTCGCGTTCCAGAGTCCGGTTCTGGCCTGTTCGGAGCCCAATTCAAGTTCCGTCTGCAACATTGGATCCGTAACTGATTCCGGGAGATACTAGAAGAGTTTCATAGCGTCTGGGCAGCAGAACCAGCTTCTACAGGTCCTTGATTGGAACCACTTCTCAGTATCAGTGCTTTTTCAAGCACCTTTAGGTACTTTCTAACCTCATCTCTCATTGTTGTGATATCGTTGCATACCTATTGTGATAATTGTGGTGATTGTTAGTTATAATTGCTCTTGTTAAGTTCCTAATTTGATGCTTACTTGCAATTTCACTATTAGAATTCATTTCGCATAATTCATTTTAGAAACCAATAGAATTTTTTTGTTGATCATATAGTGCACGCATCTAGTGAAACTTAGAAAACTACCTTGCATCCATGTAATTGTGTGTTTTTCATACTGTATGCTCTTCGTAGTGGTAGAACCTATTCCCTTGATCATCTAGACATGGAGTCCAAACTTGACATAATCTTTAAGGAGCTTCAAGACTTAAAACTTACAGTTGAAGGGTTAGAAAATAAAAACACTGGAGAATCCTCAAGAGATAAAGGAGAGTGGAGAACACCAATAAGCATAGAGATGGAGAAGATGACATAATCTATATGATTAAGATAAATCATCCAACATTTAATGGTATTCTTAACCCGAAGATTTTTAGTGACTGGATAGCAGATTTGGATTACTACTTTGACTGCTATAAGTTCACAGAAGAGAGTAAAGTTTGGTTTGCTAGGATGAGATTATCAGGGTCAGCTAGAATTTATTGAATCTTGGTAGAGAGAGTACACTAGGCGACGGACTGCCATAAAGTCTTGGGAGAAAATGAAGCAAAAACTTAAGGAAAACTACCTCCCCGATTCTTATAAATATCGCCTACTAGATAAACTGCACAGCCTTCGCCACAATAGCAGATCAATTCAGGAGTACACAACCAATTTTGGCAACCTAACTGTACATTGTGAGCTGTAAGAGGATTCCTACCAGGTAATATCTAGATATTGTTTCGGGTTGAGGTCAAACAATCCAGCGAGCAATGTTCATCCACTCCCACAGGATCTAGACTCTTGAACATGCAAGCCAACTAGCTCAAGATATAAAAATCTCTCTTAGGTTTTCTACAGAACTTTGAGTCTTTCTTAAAGTCGAGGAGCAATCTTGCCCAAACACTAACACAACTAAAGACATTAAAAGTAGATGTGTGATAGGAGGCCCAAAGGTAGTCAATGTTTTAAGTGTCAAGACTATAGTCACATTGCTGCACAGTGTCCCACTAGGAACCTGCTAATCAAGAAAATCAATGATGATGAGATTGAAATAGTCATTCTTGAAGCAACTGGTAGTGCGACTGATTCTGATGATGATGTTAGGGTTTCTAGTATCCAGTTGTGTTATTAGGCGTCCACAAACAGTTGTTGGTAATGAAGATTGGCGTAGGTCTATTGTGTTCTACACCTATATTGCACTTAGGGGAAGAACTATAAATTCATGATAGATAGGGTAATTGTGTGACATCATTGCCAAGACAGCTCTTGAAAAGATAGGTCTTAGGGTTGAATCACATTCCCATCCATACGACGTGAATTTGGTTGATAAGACCGCTCAATCTATTATCCACATGTCTAGTTACGAGGACCATGTTTGGTGTGATGTCTTAGACATTGACATTAACATCCTATTGGATAGGACTTGATTGTATGACTTAGATGTAACCAGTCTGGGTAGGTCTAATACTTGTGACTTTAAATTTAACGGAAAGAAAATAGTATTGAAACCTACCAAACTCAAGTCAATTGTAGGAAGTACCAAGGAGAGAACAGTCAACGAAAAGAATGACAAGGGACCCTGCTACTTAGTTACCAGAACCCACTTTTCTTCTGAGCCTCCTATTGATGGGTCTACACTTGGGTCTAGGAACTCCCGCGATCTCCTCTCTCTTCCCCTAGGTCTCCCACCCATTACCATAGCTGAGCCAGCTACACCATATTTGCATAAGTTGCATAAGCATAATACAAAGCAAATAACAATTAGCAAATATAAATATCAATCTGCAGACTCTCACAAGCGGTTGTAGGGCGTCGCAATTGGTGATGAGGTGCTAATTAGAGTGCACCCAGAGAGGTTCCCACTAGAAACTTTGAGAAAGCTCCATAATCGACACAGTGGTCCATACAGAGTTTTGAAGAGGCTTGGTTCAGCATTTTTGAGCTCGAAATTCCCCATGATCTTGGAATCAGCCCAGTATTACGTCTCAAGGATTTGACTCGTTATCGCACTCCCACGAGACCATAGCGGTTTTCGTTCGTTCATTGATCCCACCACTGATGATGAGACCCGCCATCATAGTTCAAAGTCTCGGTCCCAGCTGCCAACTCGATCGAAGACGGATCGATCTCAGCGACTCGGATCAGACTCGGACGATACACGCAAAATGCTACATAGAAAGCTAAAAAAATTATGAAAAAAATCATGACAAATCGTAAAAAAATATAGATATCAAAATTCATGTATCATATATTCAAAACAAATTCCCTAGCATACAAAATATAAAGTGAAAGCATAAATACAAGCGTTTAGAATCATATCAAAATACATGCATAATATAATAAATTGCACAAAATACTTCATAAGTACTTGCTAATATAGTCATTTTCATATTGAATGCGAGGGGACATAAAATCATCATTATCATCATCTACGCGATAAATTAAATTAACCTAAATTAATTAAATTACCTAAGTTAATTAAAATTACAAAATTATATTAAATTAAATTAACCTAAATTAAGTAAAACTAGACTAAACTAATTTAAATAAAATTAAACTTATATAAAGTGAGAGGGGGGGAGAGAGAGGGGGGAGAGATAGGGACTGAAAATAGAATGAGAGAGGAACAGAGGAGAGAGAGAGAGAGAGAGAGAGAGAGAGAGGGAGAGAGAGGGACTGAAAAGTGAGAACAGAGGGGGAGAGAGGAATAGAGAGGAGAGAGAGACGGAGAGAGAGAGGCTGACAAGACAGAGAGACTGAGGGAAAGAGAGGGACAGAGGGAGAGGGATTAACGGAGAGAGAGGGGGAGAGATCAATGAAGAGAGAGAGGGACAGAGGGAGAAACACAGATTGAGAGAGAGAGGGACAAAGATCGACAGAGAGAGGGGAGAAAGCATGACAGAGAGAGGGGGAGAGAGAGATGCAGAGAGAGGGGGAGAGAGATCGACGGAGAGAGAGAGAGAGGGAGAGAGACAGAGGGAGAGACGGAGAGGGAGAGGGAGAGAGAGGGGCAGAGGGTGAGACGCAGAGGGAGAGAGACAGAAATCGGCGAAGAGAGAGAGGGAGAGTGGGTACCTGCCGGAGGGGCGAGGGCGACGGCGGAGCGAGGACGACGGCGGAGGGAGCGAAGCGATTAGAATCTGGAGAGGAATTGTTTTTTCTTTTATCTGTCGCATTCCCATCTCTTATACGCGCTTCGAACCCGATCATGGGCGCACAGAGTTGATCCGAGTCGAACCCAATCCGGGTGCTACTCGGATCAACCATTTGACGCGGGCATTTGAGTTGGCTCGGAGCAGGCCGAGTCTGATACGACTCAGCGTCGATCCCTGCTCGCCACTGAAGAGCTTGTGTAGTCCTTCCCAGTTCGATTCATCATCCATGCCGCCCGCCATTCTCTAGTGGCGAATTTTCGAAGCCAAGGAGAATTGATGGGAATTAGAGGCGTAATTTCCTTAGTTATTTGTTTAGGATATTTTTAATCTTTATTTTAGTCTAGGCTCAGTTTTATTCTTTGTTTTAGTCCCATATTGATGTGGAAAAACTCCTTTTTGTGTTGGGCCTATATAAGACCAGGACCTGTAGTCTTTTATACAGTTCAGTTGATTTAGAAAAATTCAATTTTGCATTGCAATTTACTTTGTGATTTAAATCTCTGTATGGTGAAGTGCTGAGTGGGAGATTGATCTCTTTATTGTTGAAGCCAAAATCATTATTATCTCAAAACCCTAAATTTTCTTTGCTATTTCTTCGTTCCCCTTTCTCATATTACATCATGCATGATCTACATGTGCAGATTGATTATAACAGGAGTGATTAGGGAAGGTGGTCTGCTAGGATCTTATGCAAGAAAGCTTGCTTCCTTCTATAACCGCCCAGTCTTAATGCAGGTGTATTACAAGTCTTCAACGTGGGAGAGCTGGAGAGGCATAAGTGCAGGCAGATATCTCAATAGTTGTTGCTAGAGTCTCCGGAATGACGCAGGGACCTTCGAATATAAGTGATCTCGGATGTAACTCTCGGGATGGAGAGGGCTCCGAAGGGCGACATCTTCAGAAGAGGAGGTAGTTCTGAAATGAGGTGGAGCCTTCTAGAAGGGAAATATTGTTGGGAAGTGATGGAACTCTATGAGGATCTGGTGGAGGTTGTTGAAGAGCTGGATGACATGGTCACCTCGAATGGAGTGAATGGTCGCTTGGACAGGTGTCAACATCTCATAGTGGTCAATTTTTTACCCCTACACAGAGCAATTACAAAAATGTCAAAATATTATCTATTTACCATGGTTTTAAGTATTGGCTAATTCCATATATACCGGCAATATCGTACCAGATTTTTGAGGTACCCGATACGATATTTAGCCTATAATATAGGCTGATATCAAGCCTATAATATTGGCTGATATCAAGCCTATAATATCATTAATATGGCCGATGTTATTGATATTAATGGCCGATGTTATCGATATTTGGCATTAAAAATCATTGGTTGATACCGATACCAAAGCGAGATTTCAAACCATGATATTTACTGGTGCACAAAAAAGATAAGCATTATAATCAGAAAAATTTTCAATAAATAACATATGAATAAATAAGTTATGGCATGAGATAATACAGCAGAACATTCAACTAATTCATACTTGGGTATAATTCATAAAATCGCAATGATATTACGTTACTGTATATTTCAAAAGTTTGGCATATAGAAACTCAAGTGTCAACATTTAAATAAAATAAAAGGATATATATAATAGTTATAAAATGATTCACAAGATGCTTATACCAGTTATTACTAAATGTTGCAGCATGAACCAAAAAATAGCATATCTTGATCAACATGTACAATATAAGGAAGAAAATAATATATGTTTTTAAGCATATATAGAAAAATGTCAACAAACATTACTTCAAATATATTTACAATTCAGGAACTAGTTGTAAATTTTTGGGAAACAAAAAAAATCTGAAGATAAAATGGGACTGAAGAACCATAAGAGGTCAAGAGTTTGTCAGTGACATTCCCCTTTTTCCCCCTTTCCAAAGAATACATATTACTCATTATTCTAGAATATTTTCGTCACGCTACAACTATCACTAAGAGATAAAGATAACAAAATATGTGATGTAGGAGATTAAGAGCAGCAGCAGTAGGAGGCCTAAGACAGTAGAAAAGCAGTCTTCAGTCGACTGTCTGGTCGGCCGACAGACCCAATCTTGCGCCTAGTCTTGCGCCCGGTCGATCACCCTGAAATAAAGAGTGGAGTGATTACCCCCAACAGAGACTAAGGACTTTACAATCGGTCAATCGCCTGATCGACAGACCCCCAACAGAGATCGAAGACTTTACAGTTGGTAAACCGACCTCTTCATTTGATCGATCGTCTTCTGCCGGTCGCCCGACCTGCGCGTATCAGCTATATCTGAACCTGGTTAGGATTTTATTTCGGGTCCAATTTAGATTCTTATTGATTTTGTTTTTCTTTAATTTGAATATAGATTACTTAGATAGATTATGACTCTATTGTAAGCCCATAAAGGCCCTTGTATCTTTTGTATTTGGTATTACTTTTTGATCAATAAACTTTGAGTTTTCCTCTTATATTGCTCGTGAATTCGAGTTGTTCTATTTGACTCGTGGATTCGGGCCGCTTGCTTGTGGATCCGAGTAATATCTCTACCTGAAGGCGTTCTTCAGGGTTCGTCAGTGCTAGAACGAGATCTAGCCGGCGTCATTCGCTTCCCCGTCTGCGTCAAGTGGTATCAGAGCTTCAACAAACTTTTCGATGATGGCAAGAGACAACAATGAATCGCAAAACTTTTCCACAAGGGTGGGCACTGTTGAAGAGAGGCTTAGCGTTCTCGAATCCAACATAGACAGTATGGCCCAAAAGATCAAGAAGTTGTTCCTTAATATTGACGATCGAGGTCTAACTGATGGTACGTACTGAAGCAGACGCGATTGTCCATCAAACAATCTTCCTCCACCACCTCTACCTCCATCAGATAATCCTCATCCACAACCTCCATCACAATAATTTCTCCTCCAATGACCACCATGACGATATTACCCATGCCAACAATCACCATCCCCAAGACGTCCTTTGTGGAATCTTCCATGCGAAGATCTTTCCGATGAGCAGGAATTCAACAACACCTTCTATCCAGAAGAAGACTCCGTTGACAAGGCTTATAACAGAAGGATGGTGTGACACCCCGATCTAGCGGGTACGGAGACGTCACTGCGATGTATATAAGCAGGTCAGAAATACCCTCACGTATATATGCTAAGCATCAATACAGGTAAGAATCAGAGTGCGGAAGCACAGTGGTAATATGCATTCCAACAGAAAAGTACAAGTACATGGTTATCACAGAGAGTGATACAATATTACAGGATATTATATCACCAGAGAATACAAAAGTACGATATAGGATAGACATAATCAAAAGTTGAGAGGTGTTCACGAGCAACAAGAGGAATCTCGAGAGCCAATCAGGAGAGGAGCTGGGAGGAAAGGGCTATGGTGGCATCCGTTAATCCACGCCTCTGCTGCACCCTCTGATCAGCTACAGTAAGGTCAACGCAGTCCATGCTCCTGGATCTGGACATGAGAATCCAGGGTTGTCAGAAAGCAACCCGGCGAGTACATATGATAAAGCCAAGTGGCGTGCATATCAGGCACATGTGTACATGATCAAGTGATGTGGTTCAGGCATACAGGTACAGGCAATAACAAGTAACATAAAGAAAATTAAAAGAATGACAGTAAATCTAAAATCAAGTAAATACAAGTTCAGATTATGGATTCACGGAATCGATACGTCAAGGGGATAATCCAAACAAGGAAACCCTCATCTATATACCACATATCCCATGTCGCCATCATCTGAGTTCATACAACTTGAGTTGCCCTCAGAGTAACAGAACTAGAGTGTGTCAGTAGTAATCATTGTTCCACATAAATCATATGTCATAAAGTAGGGTGTCAACTCAAGGCATAACACATGATTAAATGATTCATCACTATAACTGGAGAACATAAAGGTATTGCATTTTAAGTTATTCAATAATAATAATCAGTACCGTTTGATATTTCAATCGCCTCCCTACCAGTGCCTCACATTACTGATAGTCCATACTAGAGTTCGCACTCGGGTCAAACTCACTCGGGTCTGATATGTGAGTACCAGGACCCGAACAAAGGAGAGACCAAATATCACACGTTCCTAATATTATCATTGTTTGGTTGTTACATTCTTATATTATTCATCCAATCCATATGCTTAGGTATGTGTTATCAGTACACATACATCCACTTATGAATAAGACGGGTTATTATTTGGAAACTGACAAATCTGATGGCTCATATTTATAGTGGGTCCTGTCTCTGCCTGGGACTATGGCTCAGGAGTACAGGCTACTGCTTCTGGGACTTATCATTACGCGCCCCCACACGACACTTCAGATATCAGGTTACTACTTCCGGGGACTTATCATTACGCGCCCCACACGGCACTTCAAATATATCCACCATTATAAATATGATATCATACCGGTATCCATCAGTTTCCCCACCCTAGTGTAAGTTGAGTACTTTATTATATATATAGCCCAGTAATAATGTCCACAGTGAATACAGTAATCCAACATCCATGATTAGTCAATTACGGGGATCAACAGGAGAATGATATCAGGAGTCTCCCTGTTACAGGGGTTCAGGAATACATGAATACAGGAGCACAGGAGTTCAGGAGTACCAGAGGTTTGGTAATAGTATAATAATCATGTTAAGTCCTCGTAAAAGTGATAATCATGAATATGTAAAGTAATACAGGTGTTAGGTATAACAGCATCCAGTCAGGTGTCACAACATCAGGTCAAATGTACTAGTACCATGTGAAAGCATGTCAAGTAAGTGATAACATGTCAATGACTCAATTATCAAGTGTCATATATCAGGTGTCAGATATTAGGTGTCAAGTGATAACATGTCAAGTACTAGTGTAAGATATTAAGTGTCAGGTATTAGGTGTCAAGTGATAACATGTCAAGTACCGGTGTCAGATATCAAGTGTCAGGTATCAGGTATCAAGTAATAACATGTCAAGATCAGTGTCAGATATCAAGTGGCAGGTATCAGGTGTCAAGTGATAACATGTCAAGTACCGGTGT
This sequence comes from Agave tequilana, assembly GCA_038442645.1. Classification (NCBI taxonomy): domain Eukaryota; kingdom Viridiplantae; phylum Streptophyta; class Magnoliopsida; order Asparagales; family Asparagaceae; genus Agave; species Agave tequilana. The sequence goes on along the minus strand of JAVJIF010025411.1, from coordinate 8,715 downwards.
CAGATATCAAGTGTCAGGTATCAGTTGTCAAGTAATAACATGTCAAGTACCGGTGTCAGATACCATGTGTCAGGTATCAGGTGTCAAGTACTAACATGTCAAGTACCGGTGTCAGATATCAAGTGTCAGGTTCAGGTGTCAAGTGATAACATGTCAAGTACTGGTGTCAGATATCAAGTGTCAGATATCATGTGTTAAGTAATAACATGTCAAGTACCGGTGTCAGATATCAAGTGTCAGGTATCAGGTGTCAGGTGATAACATGTTAAGTATCGGTGTCAGATATCAAGTGTCAGGTATCAAGTGTCAAGTGATAACATGCCAAGTACCGGTATCAGATATCAAATGTCAGGTATCAGATGTCAAGTATAACATATCAAGTACCAATGTCATATATCAAATATCATGTATCAGGTGTCAAGTAATAACATGTCAAGTACCGATGTCAGATCTTAAGTGACAGAGTCAGGTGTCAAGTATAACATGTCAATATGTCCTACAATAGGCGTTAAAATAGCAATCACTAAGTATGAAACGATGATAGCAAAGCATGAAGCAGCACAGGAAATGTACACGCCTAAAAATTACCAGAAAATGTCGTAAAATCCCAGAACATCATAAACACGTACATACCACTAATCCATATAAAATATATATAATTTATATATATATATTAGAGAGAATGAGAGAGGGGGAGAGAGAGGATTAGTTAGAGAGAGGCTACAAGAGAGAGAGCTAGAGAGAGAAAGTGTTTGTTGGAAGTATTTAAAAGAGGAAAAAGAAAAAGTGGAAAGAGGAAAGGAAAAAAGAAAGAAGAATAAAGAAAGAAAGAAAGAAAGAAAGAAGAGGGGGTATGCTGGAAAAGGACAAAAAAAAGAAGGAAAACAGAGAAGGGAAAGGAAAGAAAGAAAGAAAGAAAGAAAGGAAAGAAGGAAGGGGAGAGGGGGCCTGGCTGGCGGGCAGCCACCGCCGGCGGCCTGGGGGCGGCGGCACCACCGGAGGGGGCACAACACCGGCTTGGGCCTGTGGGATGGGAGTGGAGTTGGGTATGTGGTGGTGGTGGGGTTGTGTTGTTGTGGTGTTGATGGTGGTGGTGGTGGTGGTTGATGGTGGTGGTGGTGTTAGTTGAAGATGGAGATGTTGGTGAGTTGGAGGAGGAGGAGATGGTGATTGGGGGTTAGAAGTGGCGGAGGAGGTTGATTGATGGTGAATTTTGAAGAAGAAGATGAGGGTAGGGTGATGAGTTTATGGAGAAATTGGAGAAAATGGGTTGGAGTTTGAGGAGGAGGAAAGTGGTGAAGAGAAGGGGGAAGCTAGGGGGACGGCGGCGCCGACTGGTGGGCAGCGACGCGGCTAGGCTGGTGGAGGCGGCGGCCATGGAGGGGGAGAGAGGGTATTGGTGGGAGAAATGAAGAAGAAGATGGAGAAAAATGGGAAGAAGGGAAGAAAGAAAGGAAAAATAAATAGAAAGAGAGGGAGAGGGAAAGTATGGGAGGAGGTCAGGGAGGAATGGGTTGCTGGTTTGCAGTTGCTACTGCTGGTGCTGGGTTGCAGGGCATGGGGAGCAGGTAGGGGAGAAGAAAAAGAAAGAAAAGAGAAGAAGGGAAAAGGAAAAATAAGGAAAAGAAAAAAATAAGAAAAAATAATAAATAAGTATATTATTAAATAATTAAATTAATAGGATAACTTGGGAGTATAAAGTAGAGGAGTGGAGAAGAACAAAAAAGAAAAGAAAGGAAAGGAAAATAATATTATTATTTAAATAGGGTAAAATTTGACTGTTTCAGAAATGCTCCAAAAATTTCTCAAAAATAGAAAATATTATTTTAAAATGCCTGATGAAATTGGATTCAAGAAATTTAATCTGGTTTTCAAATTAAAAATTATGAAATCTTCTTGCGATACCGGTCAACATCAAAATCGGTCAAATTTTTCAGAAAAATCCTAAAAAATGTATTTAGATAGAAAATGAGATTCTAAGAGGTAATATGAAAGCCATTTCTAAAAATTTACTTTTATTTGAAAACTAAAATACGGGAATCGGTCAGTGATGTCAATCGATACCGGTTTTGAAGATTTTGCAGAATAATTCTGAAAAGTTTCAAAAAATCATGAAAAATCTAAAATATTTTAAAACAGTATTTGAAACTGAAGTTGGTCAAAAAGGACTATCAGAAAGGTCAAATCGGGCAGTACGCTGGTATCAGGTTCCCGGTCCAGGTCAGGGTTGACTCTAAGACTGAGAATCCAGATTCGATACCAAATAACATAAGCAATTACAACTCAAAAATAAATACTGGAAGAAAATTGAAACAATACGGTCAAAAAAAATCGGGACACATATCTGGATACATATCCCGCGAACGGGGTGCTACAGATGGCCTACGGGCAAAACCCCAGGTGAATGGCCAATCCTAATCCCAACAGAGGAGGGGGGTTCCCTTTTCCTAACCTGAATAGGAGAAGAAAAGAGCCAAGTTCTAACGAGTATAGAATGAAGATCGAAATTCCTTCCTTCAGTGGGAACTTTGATATTGTATCCTTCTTGAACTGGATTTATGAAGTAGAGAAGTTCTTTGACATGGCTTACGTTTCTGAGGAAAAGCATGTCAAGTTCATAGCGTACAAGCTCAAAAGAGGAGAATCCGCTTGGTATGACCAGTTACAAGTCACAAGGAGATGCCAAGGCAAGCCAGCCGTAATGACGTGGAGGTGAATGAAGCAACTCTTACAAGGTTGGTTCCTTCCAACTGATTATCAACAAATCTTTTACAATCAATTTGAGCAATGAAGACAAGATACAAGGACTGTTGCGATATACATGGAGGAATTCTACCGCCTCTCATCGTGATATGACCTATCCATGACGGATGAACAGCAGACTGCAAAGCACATCAACAGCCTAAAGTGCTCCATCGAAGAACACGTGATCCCCCACAACGTGTTCTCTGTCGATGAGACCTATGATAAGGACATGAAGATTAGGAAGTTGCAAAGCAAAGCCTTGCCTTTCAAGAGTGCAACAGAGAGGACAATTAGCAGTACAAGAACTCAACAAAGTTTCACATCAGGCGAATGGCCTCCAGTCCATAAAGCGACTGACACACCTCCTGCAAACTCAACGACAGCAGCCGCCCCACTGCAAAGGGAAAGGAGAATCCATACACCAAGCCTGGGGTTGGCAAGTGTTATAGGTGTGGAGAACCTGGACACAGGTTCAATGAGTGCCCGAAGAGGAGGCAAGTCAAAATGACAGACTATGAGACAACGAGATGGAAATCGAGAATTAGTAGAAGACTCTGCCTTTGTCGAAGAATATGGAGAGTCGACTACCAGCTTGGTCCAGCAGTTCCTATGCAGCCCAAAAAAAAACCCGACACTACACAACGACATCAAATTTCTACTCGAGGTGTTCAGGCAAGAGCAAGGTGTGCAATCTCATCATCAACAGCAACGGTTGCGAGAATATCATCTCTAGCGTATTGGTGGACCAGTTGAAGTTAGAGACGAGCCACACCTTTATCCATACACTATTCGGTGGATAAAGAAAGGCCATACATCAAGGTAACGAGTCTTTTTTATGTTCCTACTTCAATTAGCAAGTTTTATCAAGATTTTGTTACTTGTGATGTTATCGATATGGATGCATGTCATGTACAGTTGGGGCGGCTATAGCAACATGACGTTGATGCTACCCATCGAGGCAAGAGGAACATCTCACTTGGGAGGGTAAGAGAATTACCATGAAGCCTATTCCACCTACACCGAAGCCGACTCAAGAAGAGAAGTCAAAGTTCATGTGTGTGTGTGTGCGCGCGCGCGCAACCGAGGTGAATTCTTGGTGGACTCAAAGAAGACAAAGCAAAGATTTGCTTTGGTGATCAAAAGGAAGTCGGCCCATCAATTGAAGTTTTAGAGAAGATGAAGCCTATGCTGGGGGAATTCAAAAGAGTAGTTCATGATAAACTCATGGGCGAGCTCCCATCTATGAGGGATATTCACCATCACATTGATCTTATCCCTGGAACGAGTCTACCTAACCTTCCGCACTATCGGATGAATCCAAAGAAGAGTGAAATTCTAAGGGAGAAAGTTGAGGAACTGATTCACAAGGGGCACATTAGAGAGAGCTTGACTGTGTGCGGTACCGGCCCTTTTGACACCAAGAAAGATGAAAGATGACACATGCGAGTGGATAGCCGAGTCATCAACAAAATCACTATCAATTTCCAATACCTCCTCTTGATGATATGTTGGATCGATTAGGAGGGTCATGCATATTTTTGAAGATCGATCTGAGGAGCGGCTACCACCAAATTCGCATTAGGCTGGGAGATGAATTAAAGACGACATTCAAGACTCTAGAAGGACTGTACGAGTGGATGGTCATGCCCTTTGGGCTATCCATGCACCAAGCACTTTCATGAGGCTGATATCAAGTGCTTAAGCCTTTCTTGAGCAACTTCGTGGTTGTATACTTTGATGGCATCCTCATCTACAGTTCTAGTAAGGCCGAGCATCTACAACATCTACGGGACGTGTTCACAGTTGATCAAGCAAATAAGTCGTATATCAACCTGAAAAAGTGTAGCTTCATTACTACAAGCCTGATATTCTTGGGATTTGTCATCAGTTCACAAGGGATCCATGTAGATAAGGAGAAAGTAAGAGTAATCTGAGATTGGCTCGCACCCAAGAGTGCTACCGAGCTAAGAAGCTTTCATAGCCTAACTACTTTCTACTGGTGATTCATCTGCAACTTCAGTAGCTTGGTAGCACCTATGACTCATTGTTTGAAGAAGAAGGGTCCTTTTGTTTGGACTGACGAAGTCGGGAGAGCTTTTGCACTCATGAAGGAGAAGCTTATTAATGCCCCTATCTTAGATTTTTAAAATTTCGAGAAGGTGTTCGAGTTAAAGTGTGATGCTTGCGGAGTGGGCATCGGAGTGGGCATTGGAGCGGTACTCTCTCAAGAGAAAAGACCAATTGCCTTAGCGAGAAGTTAAACAAGGCACGACAGAGGTGGTCTACTTACGAGCAAGAATTATATGCGGTGTACCATTTATTGAAGACCTGGGAGAGCTATCTTATAGCCAGTGACTTTGTGTTATTTTTAGATCATCAATCACTCCAACACTTCAAGAATCAAAAGCATATCAACAACATGCATGCATGGTGGGCATCCTACTTTGAGCAGTTTAAGTTTGTAATCCATCACAAATCTGGAGTAGATAACAAAGTTCTCGATGCATTGAGTCGAAAAGTTTTACTGTCGATCTCTTTGCAAAGTGAAATCATTGAGTTCAAATTCTTGAGTTATATAAAGAGGATGAAGACTTTGCTGAGATTTAGGAGAAGTGTTCCTCACGACAGCCCGCAAAATATTTTCATATCTTGAATGGATTTCTTCTTAAAGGAAGTCGGTTATGTGTACCAAGGACTTCGTTGAGGGAGAAAGTTATTAGAGACCTGCATGGAGGCGGACTTGCAGGGCACTTTGGGAGAGACAAGACTACGGCAAGTCTTGAAGAGAGATATTATTTGCCTCAACTGGGGAACAATTATGAAGAGTTGTCCGTTTGTCAAGTTGCTATAGGACAAGCTCAAAATACTAGTATGTATACATCTTTGCTCGTCCCAAAAGATACTTGGAAAGACTTGAGCATGGATTTTGTATTGGGACTTCCTCGCACACAAAAGACAGTAGATTCCATCTTCATAGTGATTGATCGATCCCCAAGATGGCGCACTTTATTCCTTGTCGGAAGCCTTCTGATGCAATGTATGTCGCCAAGTTATTCTTCCAAGAGGTTGTAAGGCTGCAAGGCGTGCCGAGTTCCATTGTTTCGGATCGAGATAGCAAGCTTTTAGCTACTTCTTGGACTGCTTTATAAAGGAAATTTGACACGTCACAGAAAAATAGTAGCACAACACATCCTCAAACTGATGGACAAATGAAACTTGCCAATCGCACCTTGGGCAACTTATTGAGAAGCATATGTGAAGACAAGCCAAGAGCATGAGATAACGTTTTTCCTCAAACGGAGTTTGCTTACAACAACACAATCAACAGCTCAATAGGTATATCACTTTTTTCTATTTTCTGTAGGAAGGTACCTTATCATCTCCTAGGCTTAGCCAAGCTGCCTATAAGTGAGAAGTTTAGTAGCGCAGGTAGCGCCATGGCGGAATAAATACTAGATGTTCAAGATGAGGTTCGGTTGAAGTTGGAGAAATTCAATGCGAAGTATAAGGCTGCAGCTGACGAAAAGAGGAGAGAAAAGGTCTTTGAAGAAGGAGACATGGTGTTGGCGTATTTATTTAAGAAGAGAAAGAATTCATGCTGGATCCTACAACAAGTTGAAGCGAAAGAAGTATGGGTCATTTATGATCGTGAAGAAGATCAATGATAACGCCTGTGGTCGTCGATCTTCTAAGCGATATGGTAATGTCGAAGACATTTAATGTGGCAGATCTCAATGGCTATCATCTTATCGAGCAGCTATATCCCGATGATAACTCGACGAGTTCTTTTGAAGAGGGAGGGACTGACGTAGGAGATCAAGAGCAGCAGCATGCCAAAGACAGCAGAAAAGCAGTCTCAGTCGACTGCCCGATCGACCGACAGACCAGTCTTGCGCCCGGTCGACCGCCGGAAAACCACCCTGAAACAGAGAGTGGAGTGATTACAGTCAATCGAGTAGACCGACCCTCAACAAAGACTAAGGACTTTACACTCGACCGACCGCCCGATCGACGGCCAGCAACAAAGACAAAGACTTTACAGTTGGTTGACCGCATGGTCGACCGATCTCTTCAATCGGTCACCCGCTCCCTTCTGCCGGTCGACCGACCTGCACGTATCAGCTATATCTGAACCTGGTTAGGATTTTGTTACGGGTCTGATTTGGATAATTTTGTTTTTCTTTATTTTGAATATAGATTACCTAGATAGATTAGGACTCTATTGTAAGCCTATAAAAGGCCCTTGTATCTTTTGTATTTGATATTACTTTTGATCAATAAACTTTCAGGTTTTCCTCTTATATTGCCCGTGGATTCGAATTGTTGTCCTTAGCTCGTGGATTCAGATCGCTTGGTCGTAGATTTGAGTAATATACCTACCTGAAGGCGTTCTTCTAGGTTCGTAGGGCTAGAACGAGATCTACCTGGCATCATTCACTTCCCCGTCTGTGTCAACATGTAACCAAAAAAATGTTCTGAAAATTTTCACTTAGATGGTGTTTGACATCAGGGGACTTATTTAACATGGCAAGAAGAAACTGGAAAGCTCTGTTTTAAATATTAATTAGTGACCCCTGTATCTATCAACACTTATAGAAACAGCATAACGCAGTTTCTCAGTCACCAGATCACCATTCCAATATTTCAGCCAAACTTTCGCAAAAGAAAGGAATAAAAAATCAGAAATTTGGAAACAATTCAGAGAAATCATATGAAAAAAATCTGGATAAAAACACGTTGTATCTCAATCAAGAAAAAAAACAAAACAAATTTACATTCCTTTTACAATAAGAAGCATCAATCACCAAATCTTTGCACAACTACAACTATTTCAAGAACTATTCATAGAATTCATCTTAATAATAAATTAATAACACAATGAATTCAGCAAAGATTCAAGAAATAACCTTCACAGCTTTACCCATATCGAAAGCGTGGACCTTGGCCAGCCGTCCTTTTTGTTGTATATTTTATACTATTTTCTAAAACATACAATATCTTTACAAATTAAATTAAGATAAAACAACAATTATTCTAACATGTAATAACAATTATAATTAAAAAAACAAAAGAATCTGGCCTGGGGAATGCAGTCGCGATGTCGCTGCCCTAAAGGATCAAAAGCCCATCTCCTTGTCTAGACGTTGAATCGACCTTGTCCCCTAGCGGTAAAGGATCCCCGGATTCACCAGCACTCAGCCCAGGACGGTGGGCAGAGCCTCTGTTCAAATGAAGAAGTTGCCCAGAAAAATGAAGATAAAAATTCTTTTTAACACTGAAACCATTCTCACGAAGAGTATTCTTCAGATTTTCTTTTAAGATGAAAAAAGAGAAATGAGTTGTGTGTCTTACTATTGGAGTGGGGGGTCTATTTATAAGCTTAGAACCCAAGTTGTTATATCTAACTCCAACAGAAAATCCAAGCAGTTGAGATATTTTCTCAACTGATTTAGATTCTGAGACTTGGTCAAAGTTGACTTGGTAAAAACAAAATTTGAAATGAAAGCTTTTCCTTTTATTTTAATTCAAAAAATCCAACAGTCCCCCAAAAGCTTGAGTTTCAGGGAAGACAGAATAAAACAAATCAATAATAAATAACAACCAAATCATCAGATCATAAAACATGAGTGAAATTTGGGCAACATCATACTGTGAATTCAGGACAGGTGGACTACGCCTGGAACCTTCCTTAGTGATTCATCGACATCTGAGAGGACATAGTGGACTACGCCTGAAACTAGCCTCTTTTACCAGATATTGATAGAAGATACACACAGTAAGTCCCCATCTATTGAGCGAGCGGATTGAGTATTAATGGTTATACTCATAGTAATCGACTCATGAGAGTTTCTAGGGGTCAGCCCTGCCCCCCCAACCGTGGCCATCACAATTCCTCTCACGCAGGTAAGTCCTCCAAGGGTACTACAGCTGGTTGGTATACCCTCCACACTGCATGCGTTGGACTTATTA